>JAPDSC010039782.1:173998-196984 GCA_026290005.1 Latrodectus geometricus
AGCACTAAGTCATTTTCTTCATATTTTATATATGAAAGCTCTTTCTCATTCTCATTTATTATTTTCTCAATCATTTAATCATATTTAATAATTTTTACGATCAAATTACATGTGGATCCAGATTCAAAAAGTTCGGAAGTGAAATTTTGTGTAGCAGTAGATTTGCTTATCTCTCTCTCTCGATGTTCATAGATGAATAACTTACCTTCACTCAAGTCGTCACATAAAGTAGTCTTCCAGTGGTTAATTTAATAACATACAGATCAAGATGATTATCTATTTTTTTATGACACATCATTTCAACATACATTCACCAAAGCAATTCCTAGACATGATCACTCTTTCTACATGTATTCCACGATATTTTCATTTGAAACCAATAATTACACTTAGATCCAAGTAACGTCGGAAGTTAGATTAAACGAGAGATATTCCTCAAAAATTACTTTAAAAAATCTGTAGTGAATAATATTTAAGACTGCCACCTATTAATAATTCAAAGTCAATTTACATTAATCACACAGGGATTTATATAAAAAAAATATTTTCCTTTAATTCTGATTTTGGAGTTTCAATTTTTGAAACGAAACTTTTTTCATTCATTACTCTGATTAATTAATACTTACAGTTACAGTTTGTCATCTACTTTTTCAAAGATTCTACAACAATAACGTCTATTAACTTTTCTCAATCATAAAATAAAAATATGAATAAAACATCAAATGATAAAAAGTAAACATGAAGGAAAATTGCATGAAAGCGAGTTCGTAAAAAAGATTTTTCAAAAAATTTAGTTCATAAATTGGAATTAAAATTATGATTGCATCTTTGGAATCCTGTTAAGGACTATAGTGGTGCTCAAAATCGTGAGCGTTCGTAAATTAGAGGTTCGTAAAAACGAGCGTCTACTGTATATCTATATCTAAAAATACAATTGAATATAACAAGCACAGGAAATAGAGACATCAGCTTTTTATTTACCTTAAAAATTCAAATGACATTTAAAATTGATGTATCTATGAAAAGAATTATACAAGTTCCTTACTTGCTATTTTTTTAAACTGTCTCTTATTAAAAACACTACTTTATAAAATGATCCTCAAGCTGCGTGTCATTCACTAAAAATGTACGTAAGCTCTCACTTTATTCGATTTACAATAAATAGGTCTTCGCGCGCGAGCTAAATGAATAAACAATTCATAGATTTCAGTGGTATCTACGACGGAATTTGGCATGCACAACATATCAAAAACATTATATGGATAATTTAATATGTACAAAAGACTGAAGATGCTGAATGAAAAAAAATAGTCAATTAATTCCAAGAAAACAATCACAAATTCAAAGAGATTAGTGATAACAGGCTAATTATAAATGGGACTAAAATACATATCTTGAGTAGACAAGGTTATCAGCATTCTTGACTTCCAGTTAAATGGATATAAAATAAAGAAAATACTGATGATATTTTATTTACCACTTAATTTGTACGGTTAAATGTATTGTAGTTCTTACTGATCAATCTATCTAAACTGAAATCTGGGGCACGACAATCCATCGAGGGGTCAAGGCCTACAAGTGCCCATATCTGTTTTCTAAACAGAGGACTCTGGAGTGTCATATGATACTTTTGCAAGCCATCCCTTGCAAAAGTATCATGATATTTGCATTTAAATTTGCTGATTATATTCTAATGCATATGCTATAAGACGGGAAATAGATTAGAAGGGAAAAATTTCCTAGGAATTGCTTCAGAAGTAGTGCATAGCAACAAGATTATCTACAAAGCTTGAAACCACCTTGTAAATATTCTAAGCACTATGTACTTATGAATCATCATTTTGACATGCAGACTTTATTAAAGGAACCATCGAAACTAAAGACAGCCAAGAGCGCTTACATGACTATCAAACATAAGATGACTTGGCCTTCATCAGAGAAACCAACAGCAGACCGAAATTTCATTTCAGGGCATTTTCTATCTAGACTCAGATGCAATTTATAGGTAAGAAGTATGGAATGATTGAGAACATAATAATCGGAGAAATATACTTTTAAAATGTATAGCTTTGAAGCAAAAAAAATATAAGTAATTAACTTAGCCTGATTTTTCATTAATGAAATGAAAGCAAGAATTGTGTTTTAACTATGAATTTTGCACTTGTTTTTTACACAGTGTATACTAAAAAAAATTTCCAATAGAACTTTATTTACAAAAAGAGAGTTTAGTAAAGGAAAAATTAGCTTAAAATTTTATACTTTTGTTTTTCTATTTGATGAACTTTTGTCTTTAAGAATTATTTTATTGGTCTCTACGGCTTCGTAGAAATAAGCATCTACTGTATTATTTGTGTTGCCAACATTTCTTTTTTTAATCTACTAGAAAGGCTTTAACTTTGAACTGTATCACGAAACAGAATTTTTATTAATATCCAATGAAGTGCTCATATTCTATGCAAAAATACACTGCTTGATCTAAATCTTTATGGTAAACGAAAACCCCAAAAAATCTTCATTTTTATGTAAGTATTTTTAAGTAACAGTGTTAGCTAGAATGAAATGATTTACAGTTAAAAAATGGAATAATTTTTGTAGAAAGAAAATTATTTTCACACATATTTTCAAAAAAAAAATTGGTTTAATGAAATTAAGTTCAAAATGTTATTTACTTTTGTAAAAACTTTTTTTTTTGATAAAATTGTTTATTTCTTTTATATAACTAATTTATGTTTCTCATTTAATTTGAGAATGAGGAACTAACGAATTAATTTGAAAATAATAATAGAAAGAAATTGTAATTAACTGCTGCTATTTGTTAGATTTCAATTTTCATATCATTTATATCATTTTGGAAAAAATTTCGACAGATTGAAAAATAAATTGTACAAATATGGTCGATTCATACCTAAAAAATGAATTTTTTTATAAATACAAGATAAAAAAAGAAATAGCAAAAAAAAAAATAATAATAATAATAAATAAATAAAATGTTAATTCGGCAGTGACAGATACTTTTACCATTTGAATGTATGATACATATGCATGGCGAAATTAAAAAAAAGTAATTATCAAAAACTTTAGAAAAGACAAATACTTTTAAAGCCAAATACGTTAAAATTTAAAAAAAAAGATATTTCTTTGGCGACAACATTAATTTAATAAGCATAAAAGCAGAGAAACAACAATAATAATAAGCATATATAACAAACATCATTATGATGAACAATATAAAAACAAAATATGGTCCATAGCAGAAAAAAATATTGTGCAGATTTTGGCAATTAATTACTGCAGCTCGTGACAAAAATTATTCTTAAAACAAGTTCTATCAATGAGTCTATTTAAAGAACATTCGAAAATAATGAAACCGATAAAATTACAAAATAATTAGTAGAATTTGTTCTATCCTAATTTGAATTTTTGCTCTACTCTATAATGTCATAAAAAGTATTATCAAAGAAAATGTTTCAAAAGAAAATTTTCCAGTCTACTACAGATGTAATCCTACATAATCTAATACCATGTTACTCGGAACCAATTTATGTGCTACGATTCTTGGGCTGTTTTAAGTCAATTAAGGCTGCTAACACATAAAATAATTGTCATCGCATTGCACAGAAATTTTAATACCAACCAGAGTTCTATCATGTGAGCAAATGGTCGTTTTTGCCACAATCTAATTCATCAATTTTGAAGTAGCTATCGCAACATCACGAATAAATATTTATCCATTTATCCCCATTCATTTAGGTTCTTTTTCTAATTACTAAAAAACAGTTTCTAAAAATAATTACCTTTGCAGTCATTAAGATCCAAGAAAAACAATTTTAAAATTTAAGTTGCATACTGAAGAACAATAGAGTTAAGATAACTAGTGTTTGAGCTATATCAAGCCTGAAAGAGACTCATAAAGGACTCAGCCAGTAGTTTGAGAAGATAAGGACTGCTGCTCATGGTAGCAGTAATAGTCAAAAGTAAAATGGGTATAAGTACACGGATGTTGTTGTTGTTGTTACACCAGCATGCTTACCTGTACCTATTCTTGAGTTGGACTCAAGGATTTACAAGTACCATAGCATCAAGAGTGTATTATAAGTACGCCAATTCCTTTAAAACAATCCCGGACAAGATCAATTGCTGTCTGCATTGTTTTGTAAATCTTATCCATCAGGGATTATCTTGCTTTGTAACAGTTGATTAGTGAATCATATTGCAACATATCAGCTATCGATTTAACGTTGGTGCACAGTGAATTAAAAGCTTAATGAGATACAGATATCTTCGCCTTATTTAAATATACGTGCTGTGTAAACCACATGAAGTGATGGGATTTCTTCATGGTTATTAGAATCTTCAAGCTGATGAAAAGAAATATATTTTTCTGATTCATATTTATAATCCCGGAAATCAAACTGCTGATACCTTTCACATCGTCTCCAATAAGTGAATGCCACTTTGGTGACAATGTATTCCTGTGTATTCGTTTTTGACTCCTAGCTAAAAAAAATTGTCATTCCCAATAAGATAATACAACATATCTGCACTTCCTTATTGTATTGGAATACTTGAGTGAACATTTGCATTCTATAAACCTGGCTGTGTTTAGCTATCAGTCACATGATCCCAATTTAATAGATCACATTTGGAATATATTCGAGGGTGATTTCGGAGTTTCGACTACCTTCCATATCAAATTACGACACTCTAAAACACTTTTAGAGATGTGAAAACTGAATTTACAAAAATTTTATCGAGAAAAGATACTGAAATTGCATTGCTGATATTAACTTTTGAAAAATATTAACGTCGCAAATTTGACTTTCTGAACTTAGAAAATGTTCGCACTTTTTACAGTGTAAAAAGTGCAAACATTGCATTTCCGTTTTCACTTACATATCAATTTCATTTTTTATTTTACATTTTTATTTAAAAGCTAAATGAGTCATTCATGGCTCATTTATCCTCAATTTGCATATTCTTTTTCTTGCTTGTATTCAACTACTAAAAATTTACAAAAAAAAAAAAAAAAAATATCAGAAATTATTTTGAAATATGATCTAAAATTTTCTATTTTGTAACTCTTGTCAGCTTCCCTTTAAGGAAATCACTCATTCCTAGAAAATAAGCTATATTTATATAGTCAGCTATATTAATGTTAGCATTAACGTATCTACGTTAAAGCTAATATTAATTTTCATTTTGCGTTCTTTGACTTCCAGGTATTTGAAAACCATTTTACTGGTAGATATTTAATCTCATGAATGAGTAGTTTTCACACCAGGAAGACATTCTTATCTTCCTGATTGACATTTATGTTTTGTAAAGCAGATTCCAAAGAATAAAAAATTTCATTTCATAAACACAAGTTATGCTGAATAAATATTAATATAGCCAAATATATAACATAATTAACGATATGCAGGTTGATACGTCTTCCAAAATCTTTAATTATACCTCATGTATTATTTTAATCAAAGTGAAATTCTGAATTTTTTTATTTGTAGACTTTTGTAGATTTGTGGAGCTTTGTGCTAATGAAATTTGATTACCAGAAGAATCAGATTTGGTTAAACTTTTTTCTTTCAATCACAAAACCCTTTTTGAAGAAAGTGTCAGCTCAAGGGTTGATCTCTAAATTTAGTTTTCCCTTGACGAGTGCTTAGTTACTTTTACGTTTGACGGCAGAGTCTGCCTAGCAAATCAAAAATGTCTTTACACTGTTAGATATTTAGTCATGCTTACGCCAATCGTATTTAAAATTTGATGCCTGATTTCAAATTTATTACTTGTTTGAGTTTTTATATAAAATCTTTCTAAAATTTCTACTAAACCGAACTATTGTATTGAAGTCAACAATCAAAAAATATATGGATTAAATCATACTTGCAAGTATATGTTTTAGAAAGCAGAACTTGCGAAAAACAGATTTAGCTCCTCCTACTACTCTAAATTCGTTAAATCTGATTGGTCTAAGTGTATCGTTGATTTAACGTGTCCTTTGTATTTCAATCCACATACAATCTATGACAACAAACAAAAATTACGAATTTTATAGAAACAAACTATATCAAAAATAATACTTGCTTTAATTCTTTAAAAATATGTGATGACATTATTTCATTAGAATGGTAACTAATGCTTTTGATTTCTTTTTTAAAAAACTTTGAAAAATATCTGCTATTTTCTTTTTCTTCAAATTTGTTTCGCCGGATAAAATTTAACCAAGTTTTTGTTTGAATTAAATTATACTTATTAATTTTCTTGCAATTCAAGTACTGCATATTGAGAAAATTTGCAAGTTCCTTCCTAGAATTTTTATTAAAAGATATATATGTGTGATTCACTGATAATTTTTACGTCATTTAAATAATTCTGAAGGAAATGCATATCTTGGTGAATTAGTGGTGTGGGATATTTTATTTTTATCAAAATGCTTTGGTATATGCCATGAAATTAATGATATTTAAACAAATTGAGAACTGTTTTACAAAAGATTACATCTTATGTAATATTTTTTTCGTGAAAAGAAAGCCACATTATTCAAATATCATTATTTTTCATGAATAATTTCTACTCAACCTATTATGAAAATCGTCCAGAAATGTGAAATTTTTGTCGAAAAAAAAGTTCATAATTGAAAAAATTAAAGCAAAATTTTTAATTTATTATTTTTTTAATGCTTTTTTAAATCAGTATTTATAAATGTGAATTTCATTTTAATCGTTTTTTAAGTTGCATTGTGAATTTTTAAAGATAAATTTTTTAAATTAGTTTAAATTAACTACTATATTTTACTAAAACATAGCTTTAATTTAGCACTTGGTATCTGTTAAATGTTATGCAAAATTTTTAATCTTAATTTCTTTGCTGAAAGAATGAGATTTAAAATAAAATCTGTTTAAACTTGATTGAGCTCATGTTAAACATTTCAGATATTTTCAAATTTATGTATTCATTTGAAAAATTGTAGTAATTATCAAATTTGTTTTATAAAAAGCATCTTGGTACTTATATATTAATGTGAATGCAGTCAATTTTACTATTAATAATTGTTTTTCAAAAAATGTGTATGATTAAGAATCTTGTAGGACAAAATTAGCTGCAGTGGACACTAATATGTCAGTACTAAAATGGTGGTACTTATGTACTACTTGATGGTACATAAGAACCATTTACAATTAGGTGTAACGGTAAAATGGTGTAATTGAATTGCTGTTTTTCTGGAAGCTTAATTTTGCATCTTTTTGTCTTTAGTCATATGCTGTGCATTCTGCCCAAGTTAAATAAAAATAAAAGTATTGAAATGTTTTTCCTTTTTTATTTATTGTGACAATTTAAATTAACATTTGATTCTGTTCCTAGCTTTGTTTATTATATAATATTATTGAAATAAAACAATACTTATGTATTAACGCAACCAGGCCAAAGTTCGCATAAATCGCCAAATAGGTGACGAAGTTAATGGCGAAGACGGTTTTCAATCAGTGCTAAAAGCAATAGCCAAAAGATTTTTCGCCGAAAAAATAATTCTGCAACTTATTGAAATTCAAAACCATAAGTGTTTAATTGCTATTTTATACTTTAAAACAAAATAATATAAAAAACTGTATTAAAAATTATCTGTAATTAATAAATGTACATTTTCTTTCTATTCATACTTTCTTACTCAAACTTATAAATCGTGCCAACCTGGTTGCGATACTACCTAAGTACCAATAAAACAATATGTTCATGCTTAATTTTGGTCTTCTCTTTCAGCAAATGTTTTCTACTTAATATTAGGCTTGTTCTGCCATGTGAAATTTAAGAAACAAAAACTATATTATAGGATTTATTTAAAATGTATGCATTTATACAGGTATTCTGATTTTACCATTATAATACTTTAGTTGAGAAATGTTGAGTGATTTTCTATAAAATTAATGTAGTACTCATAATAAATTATATATTAATTAAATAATGCATTCCAGGAAAAATGAAAAATTAATTTATTGATATGCATAATAATTCATTTGTGAATTCGAAACTAATAAAAAAATATTAATGTATATTCACTATCAAAAACTTGTTATTTTATGACTTTTTTTTTAAAGACAGTAACATTTACTTGCATTAGTAAACATTAAACTGTTGCCATGTTAATTAAAACTAAGTCAAGTTTTTTGATTCACAAACTGTGAACCTGTTTAAGGTTTTAAAAAAGCTTTAAATTTATTTTTGTATTATATTGTTGACCATTTTTGCCAAAAAATATGTCTGAAGATGTTTAAATTCTTTTCATTAAATTGCAACGTTTTACTTATACCTAATTAATAATACCTGTCAGGAGCCAAATTTTTAACTACTTTTTTTTTCAAAATCTGAAGGAAAAAGAGAAGTTAACTTATATCTTTTTTGAAGCAAATAAATTAACACTTATGTTTTAATTTAGATTTCGATTGGTATCTAGACAGTTACAGAAAATGAAATATCCTAAATTTTAGATATGCATTTGTTTAAAAAAATGACCTTGTGAAATAGTTTAGGTTGTGCAATCATTAAATTCCAACAATTTATCAACATTATTTTTTTCACTGAGATCATTCACTAGATAAATATAAATCACTTTTAACTTTTGAATTAAGTGTTTTTTACTAAGAAATTTATTATAGACATCTCTGTTATTTATAACCACTAACATCATCGTGTTAATGTTATAAAATGTACCAAATGAAATATTTTATACTGCAATTTATATTTTCTGAACATATTTTTTTATTCAGTGGTGTATAAATGAACCAGATTTTTATTAGCTTGTAAATAATGTCTATTAATCTATTTTTTTGGTTATTATACCTATTTTTTATCATATTGACCATAACCAATTTTAGCTGTAGATTGGTTTTTATTTCATTTATAAGCAACATTTACAAGTGTGTTACAGTGTAATTATTTAAGAATAATAATGTATGAATATTGCAGAGTAACTGTTGACTTATACTTATTTTAATAGGGTCAGTAGAAAGGAATATATATATTAAAAGTTACAAAATATTTATTATAGTGTTCAAATTGTCATTCGAATGCCTATTAATTACTTATATATAAATTTCTTTATTTGAAACTTTAAATATTAATAAAAAAAATTTTAAATTCTTAAAAAGCTTAAAAAATTAATTTTTTTTTAAATTTTTAAAAAAATTATGTTTATTCAGAATTGTATATCAGAATATAAAGTTTCCTTTAAATTTAATATAAAGTTTAATGACTTTCATATAAAGTTTAAACAAACATATAAATCAAACCTTGAGTCTAATGAAACTTAAGAAAATCTGTTAGAAAAAGTATATGTTCTTAATTTCAATAAAAAGAACATTACACAAATATCTATGTGAAACAATTTTAATTTTGTTTTATGTATAATTTCATTTGTTCTTATGTATAATTTAGGATAATCTTTTAAACATGTTATTGAAAACTTTCATTTACTTTGTAATGTTTTGAGATAATATTATATTTTAGACTATTCATGTTTTTCATAATTAATAAAAATTATTTACATTTTGAGCAATAAAAAATCAATATAATGTTACGGATTTTTTTAAAGATATTAATTTTTTAAAATACACATATTTAACGATTTAATTTTTTTGTAAAGCTTATTGTTAACATTTGTGGAACTACCAAATAGTTTGAAAAATTATTTAAAATAAATAAAAGAATTACAGTTTCTAAAAATATTAAGTTGACATAAGTGTAACATTACTAAATTTAATTATTTTTGTAGTTATTAAGATTAGACATAGTTCTCATTTTATAATTTTTTTTAATTTTCCAGATTATGTGAAAGATTTGTGATTCTTTTACATCATGCAGAGGTATCGTGTTTATTTAACTTTATTGTGCTTTTTCATATTTTTTATACGAACAGTAACTCTTGCAGAAAAAAAGAAACACAGTGATAGTGAAAATTTGGAGGAATATAAACATGAAACTATTCTAGAAGCTACAAAAAGTAGTGATAAACTTCAAGATCCTGATATTGAACAAGACTCTAATACAAAACCAATTTTTTCTGATCTTTATCCTAGTCAAGTGTATAGTTTTGAAAAAATTCCTGATCCAGAGCCTGGAAAACATGATGATAAACAGGCTCCTGCTGAATATGTTGCAGAAATTAGAGACATGTTAAATAAAAAATTAATAGAAAATCTAAAAAAGAAAGGTAATCCCGGTGAAGAAAATTTGAATGAAGAGGATTTGCAGCGAATTATTGATGAAACTGAACAATTTTTTGGAACTGGAACAGCAGAGGAAACTACAGCATATACAGATTTAGAGCTCACTGCTGAAGAATATGATAGAGTTGTTAAAAGTGATTCCAAAATGGGCATTCCATTTCAAGATGAAAGGCTATTTGAGAAAGAACCAAAAGTCAGTAGCTCATTCCATGATAAAAAGTCTGCAAAAAGTAAATCTAAAAAACTTGAGGAGGAAAAAAGAAAGTCTAAAATAGCTGATGATTCTTTTTTTGAGCCGCGAAATGATGACCAACATCCTATATTCAGTGATCTAAATGCCAATGAAATTATCGATACTCCTCCTTCCTCTAAAGGCCCAGAAGGACCTGATTCATCTGGATCTTCTAAGTCTGAAGGTAGAGGTAGAGAGAAGTTATTCCGTGAATTATCTGAAGAAGAAAAACAAGGTAAAAAAACTATTTTACAGGCATATTTTAATATGATTAGTTAAATATGTAAATCATTAAGTGTTAACTATATGCTATAAAAAAATGGATTTTTATTTAAAGTTTTTGAATATCACATAGTGAAAAATTCATAAATGTACAATATCTTTTAAAAAATGAAATCTGAATATTTTTACTATTGCCAGTTCTAACTTCTAAGATTAACTTAGTGTCTTTAAACATCTGAAGATTTTTATACACCTATGTGTTGATTTTTACTTGTGTGTTTTAAAATTGAAATATGCTTATGTTGTGAATTTTTATATACTTTTGAAAGTATATGTGTAATTTACTTATTTCAGCTAAAGTTTTGTATGAAACTGCTGTTATGATTTTAAATGCTACAAGTCCAGATAAGAAAAGGCAAGCAATACTTTTTTTCTTCATTTTTTTTTATCATTTTATGTATTAAACTAGTATTTGATAATTTCAAATACTATTTTCTAAAAAGAAATTAATCAACAAAAATTTATTACTTATCTTAATTATTTGAAAATTCAATTGTATAAATTAAAGGGAAATGCAAGCTAAGTTTAATAATAAAATAATAACTTTTAAAGTTTAATACAATTTAAATGCATTCATTTTTGTTAGACTTTAATAAGTGTAAGTTTGTGGTTAATCAATCAGAATGGTAGTGTGGTATATATATTTAAAACTATTTTAAATATTTGATTTTGAATATTAAAAGCATGTATAAAAATTATTTCAGGGCATATGATTTATTCAAACAATCAGCTGAATTAAATTATTATGAGGCTGGTAAAATTGTTGCCCAAGCTTACTTTTACGGTGATGTATTTCCTCAAAACCTTACTGCTGCAAAGGAATGGTTTGACAGACTTGCAAATGATGGTTCACCTTTTGCTCAAATGGTAATATTTTATGCGTTCGGATGGTTTAGTTATTTAAAATAAATTAAAGTTTTAAAAATTATTTCTATTGCAATGTTAATTTAAATTCTTTAAATATTTCAACATATTTGAATTATTAGTTGTCATACCATAGATTCTTTAAAAGATACCCTTACATTCTCTTTCAATAGTAAACATTTTTGAGTTTAATAATTTTATATTGAAGGTAAATATAATTTGGTGTTGATTTTATATTCAAATATTTTATTTTAATTTGAAATATTAAATAATGCTCTATTTGAACACAAGTTGCTCTGGCTGAGTTTTATAACTTTAAATGATAATTGAGTATGTGTTAATAAATAAATATGAATACTTGCAATTTTTAATGCAAAATATTTCTTAATAATTATTTGAAGTTATTACTTTTAAAAATTAATTTAAGTAAAAATCTTGTTTTTAATATTAATAACTTAAATAAAATGAATTTCAATAAAGAAAGTATCAATGTATATGCATCTATATTTTCTAAAATACATTCACATGCACAAATAATTTCTTAACACTTTTTAAATTTGTAAGGGAATGTTAAACCATTTTATAGTGTAAATGAGGATAGACAAATTTCGGATTAAGTTATAGTAAATTCTGTTTATTTTCGAAAATCATAATATATGTAAAGGAAAAATAAAATAGTTAATTAAAAAATAAAATGTTTTTGATTCATAAATATGTATAAATTAATGGTATTCATAACTTATTAATTTCTATTACATTCTATTTGTCATATTTAAATTCAGTTCTAATATTAAAATCTTAGAATTAAAATGCTATTTTTGTCTTATTAAATCTGTATGTAGAATTTAATTATATTAGAGTTCTAATGACATATATTAAGTTGTATTTTTTTATCCTCAGTATTTGGGACTGATGTATGCAACTGGCCTTGGAGTTCCTGCAAATTTGGCAAAGGTAAAATTTTGTATAAGTATTTTTTAAATATTGGTATTGGATATTTGTATAAACATTAAAGATTTGAAGTACTAAATTATATGTTATACTAATTGAAATATATATTTGATGCATTAATCTTATTTTGAGAAACTTTATAAAGTAATAAAATGTTATGAAGAAAAATGTATGTGTATGGAAAATTGTCACTTTTGTGTCTTGAAATCTTTTGTTGGGAAAAATATTATAATCAAAGAGATTATCTTAAGAAAATTATTTATTATTTCATGAAATTTTTCTACAGTAATACATAATATTGCTTATATTGTGGATAGTTTTTTGAATAGTGAATTTTTTATACTTTTATAAGTTTTAGAATATTTTGTTACAAACCTTTATTGATAAATCAAAATAATTGCTGTTATGGGGTAAAATAGTATGCAAAAATAATATTATCAAAAATCAACTGTTGTAAACTTAAACATAATCCATTCTCATCACAATGGCATTACATATACAAAAAGCTTCAATCAATAAAATTGTTAAATAAATTTTAAAAAAAAATTTCAAATTGAATATGTGTAAAATGAATTCAGGCATGATTGTAATTGAGTTGATTTATTTAAAAATAAATTTCTGTAACAATGAAAGATCCAAAATTTAACAAAATAATATTTTTCCTAGTTAAAATTACTTTTAATTAGGAAAAAAAAAAGAAAAGAATAAATAAATTTTAAAAAAATTGTAAATTAATATATCTACAAACTTTTATAAAATCTTAATTCTTACGAGATCTTTATATAGATGTAACTCATAAGATTAGTATTTAATTATAGAAATTTTTAGCTACCTATTCAATTTTGATGAATTCTGTTGCTTACTTGATTAATTCTGAAACCGTAAAAATATTCTGGTCAATAATTGAGTATAAAACTTGTCTCATGTCTAAAGCATAAATTATAAATTGATCTAATGGAATGTAGAAAATATTTTGTAAACTAAATTTATGCTTTTATTTACAAAATAAATGTGTTACAATTTTTAAATGTTTTAATAATTATATATTTTTAATAAGAATAATTTATAAATCTAACATATTTGCACTTATATTTGTGTCATTTTTATAGGCCATTGTTTACTATACATTTGCTGCTCTTGGAGGCGATACATGGGCGCAAATGATTATGGTAGGTTACATTGACAAAATTTATTAAAAGGATGTGTATATTATAAAACATTTTCTAAATCATTTTTATCTGTATTATTTAGGGTTACAGGCACTGGGCTGGCTTGGGTTTGAAAACTAATTGTGAATCTTCTCTTCATCACTATAAAAAAGTAGCCAAGAAAGGTCGGCAGATTTTTAATATTTTATGAATCTAAATTTGCATTTTCAAATAAAATGTTATTTATATAATAAGACATCCTTATTGAAATCTTTTTCTAACCAGTTTCATATTAATAGTTGCATCCAACTGAAAAATTTTCTGCGAAAAGTAATGAACATACAATATAGCAAATTGTGTAAAAATGATGAATTGAGGCTTATTATTTTTCAAATCAATTCTTAATAGATGTATTAATTATTATTTAATTAGAATTATTTCAGTAAATTTGAGTGCATTGATTAAGAAAAGGTTGAAAATATATTAGTATTTGCTTTTTTTATATATTAACCTAGACCTTCCCTTATAGTAATTTAATATTATTTATTTTTCTTTTGTTGACTTAAATTAAGATGAAAATGAAATGATGTGTTAGTTAAAAGAAAAGCAGAACTCTGTTATTTCTCTGGAGAATAAACAATAAAATAGACATGATTTACTTTTATGAATAACATGAATAGCTCTAAATCTTAAGAGTTTAATAAGTTCTATTTTTATATTTTATGGTAAAATATACTTTTTATATTCTTAAAGCAATGAAAAATTATGTTTCTAGAGGTATTTTGATATTTGAATCATGCCTGTTTTGAAAGTTAAGTTGCCATTAAACAAAATGTTTCTTCAAAGTGAGGAAATTGCTTTGATACAAACCTTACTATGTAAACTTTCTATTTTTCAGAAAAACAATTTTTTTAATGAAAAATGCTGTAAAAAATTTTAGTTTAAATTTCAAATACATTTATGCAAAAAGATAATTTATTATTTTTTTGCATGTTATTTTTATTTATAAATTTAGATCTCTGCCTTAAATAAATAATTGCAGACAACAGTAATTGCATATAAGTGTTTAAAATATTTTTAATTCTATATTTATTTTATATTTACTGGCAGCATACATAATTTTAAACATATTTTCATAATGTAAAAAAATGTCTTAAGATTTTCGAATAAAAATTTAAATATTATAATTAATCAATGCATCTTGTGCAGTTTGCTTACATCATCAATAAACAGTGCATTTTGTTAAAACAATGAAGAAAAAACCCTGCAAGTGTTTTGGAAAAATTTAGCATTGAATTTGGCTTACCAAGAGTTATTCTTGCAATGTTACAAATTTGTCAACTTGGCTAACACTTCTCATTCTAGTATCTAATCTGTCAAATTTATTATTTTACATATATTGCAAGATTGCTTTGTAATGAGAATTTTTTATTTAGAATATCATAGTTAAAATTCTCAAATATGAAAATTATAAACTTAAATAAAAAATTACATTTTGAATATATAATGTTTATATATTTATATGTATGTATGTATGTATGTATGTATGTTATATATATAGATATATTCAAAATGTAATTTTTGATTTGAGTTGTATGAAGTTAATTATATATATATATATATATATATATATATATATATATATATATATATATATATATATATATATATATATATAAAGTTGCACAATATTGTGTATGGTGTGCCTTGATTATTAACTATTAATAAAGTTGCTCTGCTCTTGTTTATTCTGAAAAACTCGTAAAGCAATTTTAGAGACAAAATTGAAATATACAATTAACTAAGTTTATTATATTTTTCTATAGTTGAAGAAGAATTGTCAATAAATGGTGGCAGTGCTATAAACAGAGTTCGGCTCTATGATGAAATTGAAAACATTGGAGCTGCTTCACAAATGTTAGATGATGATTTAATACAGTATTATCAATTTTTAGCTGATAAAGGTGATGTTCAAGCTCAGGTATGTATCATGTATAAAAATTTTATTTATAAACATTAGTTTCAATTCATTTTAAATATGTACGAAATATTAATTAATTTCAGGTTGGCTTGGGTCAATTACATTATCAAGGTGGACGAGGAGTTGAACAAGATCATGCTGTATGTATTAATAATATATACTTATTCTATTTATTTTAAAGAAATAATATGGGTAGTTTTAAAAGAATATTGATATTTCATTTTTTCCCAAACATTATTGAATGTCTAATAACTTTTAGATGAAATTCACATTTATGTATCACAATACAATGTAGAAATAATATAC
The DNA here is from genome assembly GCA_026290005.1 of Latrodectus geometricus. Lineage (NCBI taxonomy): Eukaryota > Metazoa > Arthropoda > Arachnida > Araneae > Theridiidae > Latrodectus > Latrodectus geometricus. Next base: position 189,983 of record JAPDSC010039782.1, read on the forward strand.
TTAAAAATATTGATTGGCTGCCTGTCATTAAAGATTTCGAAATATTTCTTTATCTGTCTCTACTTCATTTCACAAAAATAAATTCGTCCTTATTTTGGATTAATTCTCAGTGGTTTTAATTTCTTTAATTATTTTAGATGCAATTATTGATTTACACAGTTGCTAGCTTTGCCAGCTTTTTTAAGTTTTTGGAAATTTGATGAATTTATTGAGTAGTTCTAGAAAATTTTTAATTTAAGATTAATGTTATCAATTAAAATTTCTAGAGCATTTTTTATTTTTTAATTAAAAATCACATTTATGCAAAAAGGAGTATTGATTTTATTCTACATGTTTTATGAAAATATAGGTAGCCATGAGAAATGAGAGAAAATAACTAGAATGATCTAGGAAATATTTAGGTTATTATATAAATTTAATAACAATGGATATTATGAAGCACTTGAAATATTCTTAAATAAAAATATATAAAATGATAAAACAATTTAAGTTGTAAATTAAAAATTAATTATTGTTTTCAAAGATGCCAGAGATCCCCTATGTATTCAAGGAAATTTTAAAGATTTGAATAATGACTTTTAATTATGAATAGATGTACTAGTACATGTGTTTGATGCTTCATCTTATATTTTAGATAATTTATGGATTAAAACTACTTGTTAAAATAGTGGGACCCTCTCTAAATAACATAAGTGTTTATAATAATGAAAATGCAATAAACACTACTTATTGCATTATCATTGCTTTTATGTATATATCACATAATGTTTTTCATAATTTTATGTGAATATTATGTAAATTTAGTAGCAAATTTTATGGCTGTTGAACGATAAAACAAACATTCAGCAATTAATGTATATTTTACACTCACTTTTCCCCATTATATTATTAGTTTCATTGTCATATGAAATTGCCATTTCTATAAAAATTGTAATGCAAGGTAATGTACCATGTTTCTTTGAAAATTTTAAAATTTTTATGAGTACTAAAAATTTTTTTAAGTGATTTCTGGCAATGGCAAAATATATACTTCGTTATATTATTTAATAATTATGACATTTGTTTTTATTGTTTTATTTATAAAAAATTACCATCTACTCATTAGTGTGAAAATTGCATTTTCATGTACAGTTTTTGAACATCAGTTTTTGAGTTTCCAAAGTAATGGCAATATTTTACTGTACTTTGACTCTTGTTGGTTTATATACATGTATATTTATATATCAGACATTATGGAAAATTTGTTATTTTAAATTAAAATTTTCAGCATTTACTGCCATTTGAAAGGAAAACTAATAAATATTTATTGAATCTATTATAAATTGCTATATTTTCTGTGGGAATGTAACTATTTAAAATTTCTTAAATTGTATTTTCTTATTTTTTTCAGCGAGCTTTAAATTATTTTCTTCAAGCTGCGGATGCTGGAAATGCCAATGCAATGGCATTTCTTGGAAAAGTAAGTGATGGGTTATTTGCCATATCATTTATGTTTTTTTAAATAGCAATTTAAAATATAAAATTTTCTTGCTTGTTGTATTTTAAATGAATATTAAAAGGAATAATTTCTTCAGAGATTCAAATATTTCTGGATTTATTGTTTTATGTTTATTATAATCTATCAATGGCACTAAAGATGTTGGTTCTGAAGCATACCTTATAAATTCAAGTATCATAACACTTTTGCTTTTAACATTTCTTACAATTACTTCATTTTCAAAATATTTTTCAGATTAATTTTGGAAAAACATTGTAGCAAGCTTATAAGTTTAACATTTGTGCAACAAATTTTCACTTTTTTATACTAATTCAATTATTTTTATAAAATATTTTTTAGTAAATTATTTTTTTATTTCTAAATTTTTGTGGAACATAATTCTTAATTACAGATTATATCTTTATAATTAAAGATTTATTTTTCTGTAGAAGTGTTGATATATTTATTTAAATCAAACTTTATTGTCGTATTTTTTACGTAGTTAATATTAATTATTTTTTAAAAAATGTCTTAATATTGAAAAGCATTTTCTTTATAGATGTATTTGGAAGGAGGAAGTGTTGTGAAACAAAATAATGAAACTGCTTTTAAGTATTTTACTATGGCTGCAGAAAAGGTATTATTAACTTTTTATCTATTAAATTCTTTTTTTAAAAGGGTTTGTTTTTATAAAATAATAAAATATTCATTTTTTATAACTTACCGAGCATTAATGATTTTGCAGAAAAAATTTGTAGATGTTTTAAAATATTTGATCTTAAGATTTATGAAAAGTAAATAAGATATGAGTAATATGTGTTAACATTAATGCCTTTCATTTATCCTACTTAATTATTTCTACTTAAAGCTGTATCAAAATTGATGTTTTGAAATTTTTCATTTATTAAAATTATTTTTTATTATATCAACATCTAACTATTCTGTTATATTTAATTCAGTGTAACATTTGAAATTGAAATTTATGCCTCTCGGAGTAGTTAAAATTCTATAAAGCTCTTTCATGATGTTTTTCTGACTTGACTGTTTCTCTCAAATTTTAAAAACACTGAGTTTTAAAGGCACAGGTTATGATTATCAGCGTTTTTCTTTTGTTAGAAGAATCTAATTTAAATATTAGTCTGAAAATATGAAGTTATTCATTATATTTTGTTTTTTGACAATATCCTATAGTTGCAAAATATTAAATTATCATATTTATTCATATCATTCCTTCTATTTCTTATGTTGTGAAATATTAAAATTGTCATACAGTTCTAGAATTACAAAATTATAAGAGAAGAAATATAAATCAATCAAACTGTGATATAAAAAAACTTATTAAATGTTGGAAAGCTATTTTCATTTATTACAATTTGACTGTTGAATTTGAATTGACTAGTGCTCCTAAATTTCACTTGATTCAGGTGATTTTGTCAATTCAAAATATGAGATACTTAACATCATTGGACTGTTGTAAAATATTTAATCATGTTGGAAAGGAAGAATTTTCATTAAATAGTAAACTTTCATCTTATAGTCACAATTAAGAAACTTCTAAAGCCCTATTTTAACAAATAAACTAATATAAGCAAGAAATATTTTGTTTAAAATTCTTACATTATTACTTAAAAATTTCAAGATATCTAAAAATACATGGGAGAAACATTCTGCAAAATTGAAAAATAACTGTTTTCCATGTCTTAAACCTCACATAAAACTATTCAAAGTATACGACAGGTTTTTTTTTAATGGAAAACACCAGATATCATTACATGAAATAATTTAAAAAAATTATAATACTTTTGTACTAAGAAGAAAAGCAAAGAACGAAACTCCATTATTTTATGCCACATTTCCCTTCAGTAACTGTAAAAACATGTGTAATTATTTCACGGCTATGTTGACAATAACATTAATTTTGTTTCATGCCAATATAAAAATTTATTTAAATTCACGTGAATTTAAATAAAATTTTTATTCCAAATATTATTTAACATTACTTTCTTAAATTTACATAATTTTCTTTTGACATTTTTTTTAAAATTGCTTTTCCTTTTTTCTAGAATAATCCTGTTGGTCAAAGTGGACTAGGCTTAATGTATCTGCATGGAAAAGGAGTACCAAAAGTAAACATTATTTTAACTTTTTATGTAGAAAATATAAAGTCATGAAATGTCACAGTTAAATTTTAATAATTTATTGATTTAATGTGTTAAATTTGTTATAATTTTTAATTATTTTGATATTCTTTAAACTTCATATTTAATATCATTAAAATTTTTGCTTGATTTACAAATTTTTAAATAAAATGCTTTAGCAAAAAGTAAACATCTCAATTATGTAAATTTTATTTTCTACATAATTCCATTGCTTTCTTACAAAAAAATAAATAAATAAATAAAACCCACTTATATTTGTGATTTTTTATAATAAAAGAAAATGTTTGTGCATTTTTTAAAAACTTACTTTCATATTTCTTAAATTGTATATTTAAATTTTAATATTTGTGCAGACAGTGTCTCATATTTTCATCCAATAGGATTACAACAAAGCATTCAAATATTTTTCTTCTGCTGCCAATCAGGGATGGGTTGATGGTCAGTTGCAGCTCGGTAACATGTATTACAGTAAGTATTACTTTCTGTTATATTTTTGCTTAATGATTAAAATCAAATTACAATGATAACCCTATGACCTTTCATTCAAAAATATTACTGATTTACTTGATTCCTTTAAGTAAGAATTTTCAAGTATTTTTTACATTTATACATAGCAATTAATTTAAGTTTAAAGAAAAATTCTAAAGTTTTCTTAACTAGATGAGTTTATATATAAAATTGAAATGTAAGTAAAATTTGTTAAGATAATTATGCATTTTTTGTTTTCAATAAAATATATTTATTCATTTTGTATTGTAATTTCATATAAATTAGTTCTTTGCTTGATATTTGATATAATAATTTCATATATTAATTTAGAATTCCTTTTTTGATTTACTTTGACAAGTGTGCAAGATACGTAATGAAATTAATTAACTTTCCCTCAAAATTTCTTATTAACTATTAAAATTTTTCTTTTGATGCTTAAAATTAATTCCATTTTAACTATTAACATCTTGGTTAATCTATAACAATTTTTTGTAAGTTTGACAAGCTTTATATTTATGTATTCAGTAGGTTTTTCTTATCCACTAAAAAATTTTGTAAATATATTTTTTTTAATTCTATTTTCATTAATGGTCATTATTTCATGCGTTTTTAGGTGGCTTAGGCATAGAAACTGATTATAAAATGGCTATAAAATATTATACAATGGCCTCTCAATCTGGACATGTCCTTGCATTTTACAATCTTGCTATGATGCATGCTACTGGTATTGGAACTGTTCGTTCATGTTCTACTGCAGTTGAAGTAAACAATTCTTTTTTTGATAATTTTGATTCATTCTTTTATGAAATTATCTAATTTTCATTTCGATAAATTTAAATTATTGCTTCTCATCTGCAAATAAACCAAAGCTTTATATGATACACATCACCAATAACTCCCTCAAAAACCTATTCATATATGATATATATTTAGTTCCTTTTTTTCACTCCTCTCTTGTGTATTGTTACAAATTTAAAGTTCACTTCATAAAGTATAAATTTAGTTTTTTTTTCTTGCAAGAAAATATAATCTATAAATTTGCATTGCTCTTAATTTTATTAAATCTTTTTCATTCATTAATTAAACAGTTATAGAAAAATAGCATGATGCAGGTTACATTGCATTTATATGCTAATTGGTTGAAACAGATTATATTTGCATCAAAAATCTATTTTTATTTATTCATATCTTAAGTAATGGTATTAGATTTTCCTACTCTAAAATTTTTCATTAACAAAATAAAGATCTTATTGGCAAAATATCTTACAATTTCAATTTTTTTCATCTTAAAATTTTAATATATTGAAACTAAAAAATATTAAAGTCGTTTTTAATAATGTTAATTACATTTTAACATGCGCATAAGTATTTTCAGAAATTGGGAGAGCTTTTACAAGTTGTACTTACTTTTACTGAAATCTTTATTTCAAAATCACATAAAATATTTATTTTATACAAGATATTACAATACAGTTTCTACTTAATGTATATTATTAAATAATTTTAAATTTCTGTTCTTGTCAGTGAATAAAATTTATAAGCTTTTCAATAGCTTTGAAGATAAATATTTTACAATTAAAAAATATCCTGTAAAAGAATGTGATTAATCATTTAACATTTTATATTTTAAATATTACTTAAAACATAAAATTTCAAAGTAAGCAAATATTACCGAGGAGATTAAAAGTTACTTAAGTATTTATTTTTAAATAATATATGATATATGACCAATTATTACTTTAAAATCAGTTTATAACTGATTTAATTTTTCTTTGTATGCATAATTTAATTTTGTAAGTGAAATTCTTTCCAGTCTTTCATCTAATGATTTACATAATTGTAAAATTCTATATGAATGAAAGATCTATTTAAATAATACTATGTTTTAAAACTTAATAACTGAAAATGAACCTGGTTTTAAAATAATATATTTTAATCACTGTGTACAAATATCCGAAAAAAATCATGCAATATGATTTTAAAATGCTTAACAGAATGTGACATACAAAGTTATTTTTATAGTGTTCATTACATTTCCACATTTATTTAATACTTATACGTGTGTTGAACTGAATTTGCTGATAATTAAAACTATTGTTTCCATCCATTACGAATATTTTTCTGCTATGAATTCTAAAAATTATTCTAATTTAAATTGGTAATACTAGGGTCCTAAATTATCTGTTTATTCTTACACTCCACTTTACTTTACTTTTAGAAATTATATCGCTTTATTCATTTTACAATTTTTTCATATTAATTTGATCTATTAGAGAATTGTTTTACATGCAATGTTCGAATCACTTTTGTGATATTTAAAAATAGTTTTCTGTCTAGTTATTTAAAAATGTTGCTGAAAGAGGAAGATGGGGCACAAATCTGATGCAAGCATATAATGATTACAAAGAAGGAAGAATTAACGAAGCTCTTGTAAAATATATGGTATTATCTGAATTGGGATATGAAGTTGCTCAAAGTAATGCTGCTTTCATTTTAGACAGAGGTAATTTAAAGCAAAATTTTTCTATTTTTGTTTTGTAAAATTAACTACATATATGTGTGTGTTAATTTTCCACACAGATTCAAAGAACTTTGAAGTTTTGTGTTTATCTGTTATTAAGCTATTATTAACATTGTTGTCTCAAAGTTTTGCTGACCTACATAAATTATATAAATTTAATAACTCTTCATGACTTATGGATAATCTAGTTTAAAAAACTCTTATAGGACCTAAGAATGATGTATGCTATTTAAATATGTAATATTTTTATCCTTAGATTATCTAAAAATATGCGTTTTGTCAAATATTTGCTATTTACTTTTGAAAATAATTCTGTGTTATATTAATTATAGATAATTTAGTATACTGTTAGTAAT
>JAPDSC010039782.1:201733-239885 GCA_026290005.1 Latrodectus geometricus
CTTATTTTTTTCACATTGAAAATATCTTTACATTCATTCAATGTCTTCAACTTATTTATGTAGTTTCATTTCCTCCACATAAAATTCACTAAAACATTTTTATTTATAATCAATGGCTTTTACTTATTGGGTATTTTAATTACTAGGTTATTCAATAGCTCGTGTGAAAGTAGGTGATTACTATTATTATGGATATGGAACTGACATCGACTATGAATTTGCTGCTAATCAATATAGAATGGCATCAGAACAGCAACACAATGCCCAAGCTATGTTTAATTTGGGATACATGCATGAACAAGGATTAGGAATGAAACAGGTTTGTTTAAGCATGTATTTGTTGCATATGTGTATATATTGAATATTAGATTCAGTGGGAAATGGTTACTTAGCAAATTTTAAAATTGTTTGAATAACTGTACAATTGTAGTTAAAAGCATTAAATTTGATTTCATTTTAAATAGTAGATGATACATATAATGGCTAATATATTTGATAACTTCAGTTTTTTTTTTTATTTAAATTTTCTTAAACAAATCATTAGAATTCTTTCCTTTGTATCCATCCAAATACTTTAAAGTAAAAACTGTGGTTAATTTTAAGTTTAATTAATGGCATGATGCTAAAATATTTATGTGATTTTATTGTAATTTGAGGTATTTAAAATATTAGATAAAATTGTATGAAATAAACTATATTAGTTATTTCTATATTATGTAAATAAATTATTGTTGTATTTGATAATTCTAAGAGTTTTACACATTCTAAGAGTTTTACATTTATATGCAAAAATTATCAAATTTAGTTCAGTTTTTTTGTTGTCATAAAGAAGAATTTTCAGATGTCAACCTTTTTTGAATAAATTTAGCAATTGCATTATTTAAGTAATCTGAAAAATAAGAAAACTATGAAATTTAATTTGTCACTATTATTTCAAATATATTAATACAATGAAAATACAATACAAAATTTTTTCATTAATTGTACCCTAAAATATTACAAGAAAATTAAACTCTAGTATTTAATTTCTATTTATATTTTTAAAAAATATATTAAGAAACAAATTACATCTTTCAAACAATATCAACATGTGAGAAAAATTGTTTCTTTATTTATCATAACTTTCATAGCTTCAAAGTTATTAAATAATAACAGATTAGTGAAGGTTAAGAATTAAATTTGAATGAGAAGTCTAAAAAATATCTTGAATGTATTATCTATAAGCCTTTTGAAACTTTCAATTTATAAAAAGAAAATGATTTTCAAAACTTTATTTAATAGTAAACTTGCTGGAAAGATTCCAACTATTTAAAAAATTTTCTGATCGATTTAAACAAAACATAACCGATTAAAAAAATGTTTAATTAGAAAGTAAAAGCTAGAAAAAATAATCGTGTAGCAAAATACTTTTGAACAAAACTAAGTAAATATTTTTCCAAATTGCCCTAAAATGAGGTACCACTAGAAGTCCCATTGTGTATACCACTGGAGGTCCATTTCAATATATCCAATGTTTTACAAGACCCATTACTGTGTTGTAAAACATTTGTTAAAAAGTAGAATAATTTTGTTGCAGTAAACATATGACAAAATTAAGAAACCTCGTTATTATGAAGAATGTTTGATGTAGAAGATGTTATTTTATTATGTAATTGCAATTATATTGTGTGAAACTAACAAAAGATTGCTTAGTAAATAAAAATAAGATTTGTATGACTTCTAGAAGTATGTATAGATTAACTAATAGCAAATTAAATGAGGTGTGTAACATTTGAAAATTAGTTTAATGTTGAAGTCATAATTTTGTAAAAAGTGAGCAAGATCCCTTAAAACTGTTGATATATCTCTAATCGGTAGTGTATAGGAAAAGCCAAAAATATATTTGTTGTAGTGGACAAAAAATATTTTCTTTGTGATGCTGTATATATTTTTCTTCTATCACCATCTGTTATGCATAAATGAAAACTTTAAGATGGATAAGGAACAAGACCTTATTTTTGTAGCAAGCTCAGTTTTGCAATCATGCACACACCAAAAAAAGCATTACAGTATGTTCAGCAATAAAATTTAACAATGACAAACCAGTGATCAACATTTTAAAATGAAATATTGGCTGAACTTTAAATTATCCAGAACCATTCAGTGTGATTTTTCTAAATTTAACATGAGATAAAATTTTAGTAGACTAACAAATTAAGGATTTTATTTGTATAAATACATTAATAAAAACCAACATAGCAAATTTTAAATATAATTTATATAATCATTACTATTTTCATTATATAAATTATGGTTTTGTGTGATTAAATTTCACAAGTGATACACATTATTGCAACAACATAAATTCTTATGTTTGATTGAAATTCTTAGGATATTCACTTAGCCAAGAGATATTATGATCAAGCTGCTGAAACAAGTTCTGATGCTCAAGTTCCAGTTGCATTAGCTTTGGCCAAACTTGGATTAATGTACAGCTTCCAACATTTGTCAGAGGTACTTTTTTTAAGATAGTATTTATGCAATTATATATACTTTCTTTCAGAAAAGTATCTTAAATTTGAAAGTATTATTTCTAAAAGCCAGTATTTTACTGATTTGTTATTTTACATTTCAAAATATTTCATTATAGAACATATTTGTATTTCTTAATTATTATTCTTACTATACATACTTATATATTAAAAAGTCTCAGCTGTACTATTGTCAAATGTGAAATCCTGCAAATTCTCTGATGTTATATCTTTAGCAATAGGTAGTTTAACCTTATCATAAATAACAATGCAATCTATTTGTTACTTGTATACAAAAAGTTCTGTATGACATTGAGAAGTTAACACAATATTTTATTGGCCATGGAACTTATCACAATGTAGGGGGAGTTGCTATGAAAAATTTGGTTTTATATAACTACATTGCACTTTGTATATAGATTATAAATGCTTAGATATGGCATATGTTTTAAAACCCTATTCTAACAAAAAATTATTTGTTTTACATTAGAATACCCTGTTTCGACATAATATTCTAATGTGCTATACAAATATTTTGGTCTTAAATTATCATGGAATTTATCACACACAATCAAGCATTCATTTCATAGCATTAAACTTCTGTTGAATGCAAGTGATCTAAATATCCAGTTTCAACTATCACAAAAGAAGTTGTGCATTTATTTTCATCAGAAAAATATTGTTTTGCTTTAGTTTATATCAGAGTAGGAAATGCCAGGTAGGTAATTTTAGTGTTGCATTAATACTTAAATCTCTGTATGACTCAAACTGAAACAAATATTTATCAGCTATAAGAATTTTTTGGTGTCTGGACATGAAACCGAAAATTTTCAGGCAATTGTTTTTTAAAGAATGTTTATATAAATTTTGCATCACGAAAATGCACGTATTTGATTTGATTACTATTAGTTATATTACCTAGAGAATGAATTTTTCAGAACTTGTACAACAATTGAGTGCTATTATATTATAAGATAAGGAAATTATTGCTGTATAAAATATAAATATGTTCTATACAGATTAACACTATTTTTAAATAGTTGTACTATTTGACTAATTCTAAAGCATTTAGCATGAAAAACAAATTAATGTTTAACATTTGTTAAAAACATAGTTTCATGTCATAATAGTATTGTTATAAACATCTTGATAATTAAGAAAAATTAATTTATTATATTCCCTGTCATTATATAGAGGTATATTTTTTCTATGTCACTATTGTCATAGAATATGTAAGTTTTAAGTTAAAAATCATTAGAAAAACAATCTTAGTTTTATAAGTAACAGATTGCGCCAAAAATAAAATATCTTAATTATTTAAACACTAATACATCACAATTTTTTTTTTTTACTCTAAAATTAATGAATTACAAGGTTGATGTATTTCTTTTTCAGTTGAATTTTGATGCCTTGTTGCCCAACGTCAATATGAATGCTATGCTGGGTCCTGACTGGGATTTATATTTTATGACATTACTTGCATTAATGTTGGGATTCTTTGTATATTTTAGAAGAGGACCAGGTTGATTAAATAATTTAAGAATAGTGTAAAAATTATTAATTTTTTTAAAAATAAATTAATTGATGTTTTCTTTCAAGAATGTTCACTTGACTATTAAATGAATAATATATGTATAAAATATTAGTCAAAATATTCATCACACCTAATTCATATTTTATTATATTGATGTTTAAGTCTGAAGGAAAATGAAATCTTGTGTGTCAATGGTTTAACACAAAAACTGACTCCTTACAACATGAAAATATTTACATGTTTTTATAGAAAATAAAACTATTTTGAATACTTAATAAGTATCGATATAATCGTATTAATAATATTTAATAAGTATCGTAAGATACTTATAAATAACATTAAATATATTCTATTACAATTTATTGTTCTAAAGATTCTGAAAATTTTATACAAAATATAATTAGCTTTCTTCCAGTTCTAGTTTATTCTTCAATCTTCTTTCACGTTCATATTCCTTCATTCTTAATTCATGGCTGAAAAAGTTAAATACAATAAAAGGACAGTATTAATAATAATAATCAATCACACTAATTTATTTTAGACTTTTGCTCAATAAACTTATTTTGAAATAATTGGTATGAATCATGTGTAATATCTAAAGAGAATTAAATTATTTTTGTAACAAATTAAGGATCGACAAAATTATTAATACCTGTTATGTAACCACCAAAGTTTTATAGTGATCCATAAATGGAAAATAGTTTTTATTTCTTTTAGACTTCCTATTAGGAACGAAATTACTCCAGAGAGTCTTAAAAGTTCATTTACATAAAGTGACAAATCTATTGTACTTGATTATCTTTATACAATTGCTTTGACAAAGATTATCACAATCTGATGTGAAGATACGGATATCATTGCTATAAAAACAATCTTTGAAATGTTTTATGGTACTAACATTCTGCAAAAAAAAAAAAAAAAGTGCAGATACATCACCAAAGTATGAAACAAATTTATGCAGAAAACATTGCCTATACCCAGAACCACACTAGCAATATCAAAACTTTCATTTCTCAGAAATATCTACTAAAATATTTTGTAATCATCTTAATCATAAAAAAAAATTAGATTATTCAAAACTTACTTTCCAAATGAAAGTTGATAAAATTATGAATGTGAGATTTATTTTTTTATTTTAAAAGTACCTTTTCCGAACATGAAGAAATAAATGCTTAATTCTTTTAATTAAAAAAGAATTTCTTTGCCAAATTATCTTTGGATTAGAGCAAAAGATTAAAAATAATTTAAAATAAATGCACATGTAAACTAATAAAGATCTAAAAATATTAAAGTTCACATTTTGAAAGGGAAAAAAAAAATTGCAAATTTATTCAAATTTCCATCAAATCATTAAAATGATTAAATACAATTTATTTTATCTTTTCTTTAAATACAAAAATTATTGCCAAATGTATTATGGGACTACTATTTTTATTCAATTAAAAATAATTACTTGGTACAGTAAATATGAATTGAGTTTTTATCTCTAACAAAAAATTATGACAATGCAAGTATATAGTAAAATATATATTGATCTTAAATAACATTTGATATTTACTATTGGTAAAGTACTGATTTTTTCTTTATAATCTTATGAAAATAAAAAGATCTAACTATACTTTTTTTAGATATGGTAGAACATCTTAAATAAGCATAACTATAATTTACATATTTTATTTTACAACTCAAAATTTTTGAAATTTCCTTGAAGCACATTTTGTAAGAAATTATAACATTATTTTATAAAAAATTATTAATAATTAGGTAATATTTTTTCCCAATAAAATGGCCCCAATTTAAAAATCTAACAACTGAACAAGATTTGACTTTATTATCAATAGAAAGTCCTATTTTCAAAACGATTTGTCATTGATGGTAGCTATTCATACTTGTTTTTCAAATAACAAAAAACTGTTAGTGTCAGCAGATATATTACAGAGACTCTTGTATCCACTAATATCCATAAGTGAAAAGCGTTTATTTCAATTGGGGGAGGGGGGGAGTTAATTTTTAGCTTAAAGAATCAAAAGCTTTAAAATTTAAAAAAAAAATTACGAAATTACTTACCATATTTTCCTGTATATAATCCGCGGATTATGTGTTAAAAAAGTTCCAAATTTCGTTGTGCGTATTATACGCCGCCGCGGATTATCTGATGGAAAGCATTCTCTATCAAAAAGCTTACAAGAAAGTTTTGAAAGAAATACTCTTTATGTTTCATAAAATAAATAACAGGTGGTACCAGGACACATCTGAGTTATTTAAACTATAATCGGCTTTGTGCAATTACGTTCAAACACGAATTCGGTTCCTCTTTAGATTTTACGGTAGTAAATTCACTAACGTCATTTTGCAATTTGCCTTGACGTGAGCTGTTTCGTTTTGAAAATATTCAAATTCGTATATCGTCATATGGAAGCGAAATTTTTAAGTTACACAGCAGATTTTAAATTAAAAGCTATAGTGAAAGCAAATAAAAACAATGGCGTCAAATGTGTTAATGTGAAGTGAAAAACAAAGCACGCGCGGTGTAAAAAAAAAATTGTATAAAATACGCAATTTGTAAATAATCCATTTCTTTCATTTAAATATTAACGAAGTAAATATATATTAATTTAAATATGTCTAACATTTTTTTAAAAGTTATTAAAAGCTAAATATCGATAAGTTTTACAAGAATCTCTTCTCAAAATTATCGCTTTCGATCGATCTCGTGCTTTCATCTCAAGTTTATCGCACTTTGCGATGAACTGGATCTAGACTGATATTTTTCATAAACACTTTTTTTCTATACAATTTATTAAATTTTTAATCCTACTGTGCATTTTTTTATGTGACACCTATATTCTCTGCAGTACATATTTTAGTCTATTCGCCGAAAAAAAATTGCCGCGGATTATGCGACGCTTTTTTCCTTTTACTCGAAAAAACGGCCGGGCGGATAATACGCCGCTGCGGATTATATACAGGAAAATACGGTATTTGTTAAATTGTGATTGGGCTGTTTAATATCTAATTAAGATATGCACCTCTCAAAAGCTTGCTCCTTTGTTTATGGGCTTGATAATCCCTAGGTGCCTGAGGGTATATCATGGTTAGGGTGGGGGACGACAAACAATTGTGATAAATTCCTTTTGCCTTGAAATTTACAGAACATGAAACTGAACAATATGGGACACGTATAAGGACTTAAAATTTGGATGATGGAACGTTGTCATTTAATAGAAATAAGGCCCTTGTTGAGCAAATGAATTTTTACAATATTGATTTAATTGCAATTCAAGAAGTGAGATGGATAGGCAAGAGGATATTAGAAATAAAAACTGTTGTTAACCAGAGAATAGAGTGTCTTATTTTAGATTTTAAACCAATGTCATCAATAAATAACAAAGGCCACTGTCATCAATATATAATAAAGGCTTGTTTCCCAGTTATGTCAATTGTTGGTACATAAATAGATAAAACAGTGACATTCAATGCATATAGAAAAGAATCACAACATCCAACTTTAGATAGGTGATATGTGACCATGCGCTAACCGAGGAAAAAAAAGAATAGAAGGATATTTTCTATAGTGATTTGGATAACTACTATAAATATCTTCAAAGTGATATTAAACCTATTTTAGCTGATTTTAATTGAAAAATTAGACTAGAGGGTGAATTTAAATCTTTTGTTGGAAATCACAGTCTGCATCCAAACACTGGTGATAATGGTACTAGACATGTAGATTTAGAAGCTGAAGATGATATGGTCATGGAAAGTAAAATGTTTCCAAACAAAGACACTCATAAGAGAACATGGGAATCACCTGATAATCTAATCTTTTAATCAAATTGATGCTTGGTATTTTTCTAACCTTTTGGATGTCAAGGCACCATTATTGACTCTGATTACCTTGTTGTGTCTAGATTGCATGCAAAAATTTCTAATTTCAAAAAAGAAATGCAACTTAAAATTTAATTGTTGTTAGTTAAAGGATAGAGAAAAGCAGAAACCTATTTGGAGAAAAATTAGATTATAAAGTTGAAATTATTGATTTTGTTGTCGCTACTAATATAAAGGATAAATGGCTTATCATAAAAAAGATCTTGGATATTGCTGATGAAATTATAGGTTTTGCAGAAAAGATTCAATAATAAGGAATGTAAAGATACAATTAAAGCTTACAGTGATATGCATAGTAAGAGATTCATTAGAAGATCAATTGATAAATACAAGACGACTTGAAAAGCAAATCCACAAAAAGAAAAATTGACTATTTCATCATGATCTACGAAAAGATGCTTAGTATCTGAGAGGAAACAAAGACAGCAGAACTTTCTGTGTGCTAATCAATGACAGTCAAAGGGATTTCAAATCCAGTGTTACTTTTTGCAGAAATAATGGTGGTGAAATCCTTAGTGATGCTAATGCTATTTCTTATAAATGGGTGCAATATTTAAGCAATATTCTTAATGTTTTCCGTATCTGACTTAGTGTAATTAGTAACCCTCTATAGGAACAGACAAATGTATAGGTGACTTTATTAACCCTAACTGAGGTTGAGCTAGCCTTTAAATCACTAAAGTTGAATAAAGCTTCAGACCCTGATCGTGAACCATCTGAATTTTTGAAGTTTTATGGAAATGTGACAGTTAAAAGCAGACATATTATTTTGTAAATATGGAATAATGAAAAAATTCATCATATTGGACTTATAGCATTTTATGCCCTTATTTTAAAAAAAGGTGATTCAACTTGTTGCTCCAGTTTCCGAGGCATTAGTTGAATACTTTTTAAGTTTTTTAGATTATTCTATTGAACAAAATTTCACCTAGGGCTAGTAATGTAATTGGTAATTGTCAATGTGGATTCAGGAAGGGGAAATCCACCTTTGAATAAATCTTCAATTTGTATCAAATACTTGAAAAATCTAGAGTTTGGAATTGAATTACAATGTCTCTTTATTGACTTCAAGGCACCCTATGGTTGTGTTGATCGTGACTTTCTACTTGAGGTTCTGGCTGAGCTACATATCCCTAATAAATTTTTAATGCTGATTAAAACCACTTTGACTAACAGTTTCTTGTGTAAAATTGATAGTTTTACAAAATAAAGAATAGTGTGAGACCGTGTTTATTTGTCGCTCAATGATCATTTTTTGCATACAAAGGACCTACAGTTTAAAGTGAATTCCAAATCACTACAAGCATCCAGGCCCAAGGTGGGATTCGAATGCACCAACTATTAAACCAAAAGCAAAAGTGCTAACCAATCAAGCTCAGCTGTGTGAGACCGGGAGATGCTCTTGCATTCCTTCTTTTTAATCTTGCTTAGGAATGGACAATTCACAACTTCTCATCAACACCAGAGATACCATATTTACCAAAACTGTGCAACTCTTTGCTTATGCTGATGATATCGTGATTATCACATGCACAAGGAATGCTACGTTAAAGGAATGTTTTGCCCTTAAAAAAATCAGCAGAAAAATATGTATATTAATTTGGACAAGAATGAATACAAGCCACTTATTAAAGATCAGGTGGCTTTTAATTTTTTATAAACTGAGTATTATAAGTATGAAGTGGTTAATAATTTTTTTATACTTACGCTCAAATGTCTATACTCAGAATGATATAAGCATTAAGATTAAAAGACAAATTTTGTCAATTAGTTGAATCCTTCATGGCTTAAGTAAGTTTTATAAATCTAAATTAATCTGAAGAAACACTAAAATCACATTACATGAAGTACTTATCAGATCTGTGTTCACCTATGGATCTGTAACTTAGACGTTTATTAAATCACAGGGAGAACAACTAGCTACCTTTGAATGAAAAGTTCTGCAAAAAATCTTTATTGCTGTGAATAAAAATGAAGTTTGGAGACATCAATATAATTTTGAACTTTTGTTGGTACATAAATAGATAAAACAGTGGCATTCAACGCATATAGAAAGAATCACAACATCCAGCTTTAGATAGGTGGGTCACTCTACTACAAGCAAATCTATAAATATACATATTAAAAGTAATCTAACAATTACATTCCTAAAAAATTATATTTTAAAACAGAAATTAATAATCAAAGGGTTTCTTTTGAATCTAATGAAATTGGTTTATTTTTTCCTCAATGGTCATTTTTACATAGAAGGGATAAGCTAAGTAGATCGGGATTTAATTTTAAGAGGACTTTGAGGGACAGTTGAACCAAAGGCAACAGCAATAATTGTTCAGCTTGACTTTGTTTCAATGAGAATGTCTTATCTAAAAGATATTTTAAGATTTCATACATTATGAAGCTTAAAAATTTTTTCCCTGTTTGCCAAAATTTAATAAATACAAATTTAGATAGACTGAATTATATTTCTTAAATATAATATAAAGTAAATATTTATATTTAATTACAAACAACTTACTCTTGGAATTCACAATTGTGATAATCATGCAATTCATGAGAACATCTATATACCAAAGGAAACTTTTCTGCTCGGCAAGACAAGAATTTCATCCAATAGTCAATGCAATAATCACGCATATCTAATGGAATATGAGCAGATTCCATTTCTTCTGGTGTTGTTTTAACAGCTAAACAAAAAACCAAAAAAAAAAAAATGTATAATTTGCAGTGAAACATAAGAAAATTCTAAGTCAATGTAATTCATACATCAATACTGCCAGAAATAAATTTTAATTTTTCTTATAACAACAGATAACATAATATTTGTAATTTCAAATTTTAAAAAAAAAAAAAAAAAAAACACCTATATTTTATTAAAAATAATCATTTCTTAATTTCAATTAAAACTATTTCAAGGTAATTTCCCTATTTTAGTAGAATCTCACAGAACTTTAATTTTTTCAAAAATATATCATATAAGCCTTATTAGAATGCAGAGTAAGTTTAAAAACTATCAATTCTAATAAAAATTCACAAAATCAAGAACACACACATATTTCGAATAAATTGAAAGTGAAGATGATATAGACAAGTTTAATCAAAAAATAAAAAAATTTTAAACTAATACAGAAGAAAAATCTTTATTTTTAAATAAAAAAATATTTTTTCAATAATTTACAAAATACATTTGCAAATAATATAATATAATTTAAAACAAATCCATGTAATTATTTTATGTCATAGAAAGGATATTGATTAATTAAATTAATTTGAGGTTTTTTTTTAATTTTATAAAAAAAATTTTTTATTTTTTTTTAAATTAATAATAAGTATTTTTTTGAAAGAACAATTGTAATTAAATATAATATTAGCATAATCAAAGTATTTTATTTTTGTCCTACCCTTTTTTGCATTATAACTGGTCAGGGAAAAATACTTAATTGTGGATATTTACACAACATTTTCTTTCATATAATAGCAATATGTACATTTATTGGGTTAAATATTCCATTCTTCATAATGCAAATTATAAAATATTTTAATTAGCAAATATTAATACACCAAATTCAGCAGATATAAATACATACATTAAAACGGTGGTTCTTAAATCATGCTATGATAAATACCTTATAGGATTTACTAATACACACCACTAAGAATCCAGAATAAATTAATTTTAATAAAAATTACTAAGATATAAATGTCAATATAGTTTCGAGATGGATAAAATCTTTAGATGAATATTTACTTATTGTGTGTGAATGAAATAAAATTGATTGCAATTCTATATACTGTGTATGTGCTTTTACATTAACAAATTACAACATTTAAAATTGTAAAGGATATTAATTACTGATTCTTTTGTTAATAGATAATGAAAATGTGCATTTTTTAAATGAATTTAAAATAAGTCAATAGTAAGTTCAAAAATTAAGAATTTACTTACATAATTTAAAATGTTCAGTTTTAATACCAACCTTAATATTTGATAACTGAGTAAAAAAAATTGGATACTTATGTACTATACATAACGCCTACCTTATTTTATATTTGGCAATAAAAATTAATTTTTTTACTTAATATCTCTTTATTTTAGCACCCTCTATAATCTATATTAGCATCTAAGGTAGAAGTCATATTTTTTTCCTTCACCAGTTTTGGTAGTCTTAATAATACATAAGTACCAAAAATTGATTAAAAACTAACTTCTACCAGTAAAATAATAAAGAATCAAAAAGTAATGATTTATATCTGGGTTGGCCAAACTTTTGATATACGGAGTCTACTCCACATTTAAAAAATTAACGTAACGTATTTTAGTATATGTACCTAAATTAACGTAACGTACATATTTATTTTGCGTAACAAGAAAAAATGGTAAATTATAAAATTTTTCTAAAAAAAAATTCAATATTAATATTTACAAAATATAAATTTACTGGCGAAAATAATCAAAGTATTCACATATCAAAAACTGACCATCCTATTCACTTCGTTTAATGGAAATTTGGCACTGTATATCTGCTACAAGTTTATCATTATGTGGCTGGCACGAGCTTATTGCAATGCATAAACACGATTATATTTGGAAACATTTCCACAGAAATTAATTTCCAAAATTCAGCATCGTTAAATATGCTCTGGATTTAAGAAAAAATATCGCATTTTAATTTAATAATTTCTTCCTCGACCATGACTGATGTGATATCTTTGAAATGTCCTATTTTTTTCAGATATCGTTGTCCATCAATGTTGACATTTTCATTGTGACAATGTTCATCAATGTTGACTTTTTCATTAAATGGAAATATTATAAAATTGAGTATTTCTTTCAACCTAATTAAGTCAGCGAATCTTTTCTCGAATTCTTCAAACAAAACAAGTAAGTATTAAGCGAAATCTTCAAAGTCTCAGTTTGGATTATGGTTGCACTCTTCTTCCATATTTTTTAAGTTTCTCATGTTTTCTTAATTGAGATGCATTCCTTTCTATAGTTTCTTTGAATGTTTTAATCGCGCTCATCATGTCCGTTATAGATTTTAAATCGTAAACCTTTAATCATAAATCTTTAAATCGTAAATCTTTGCACAGTTTGTTTTGGGTTTTAAAGCGTAGACTGTAGTAAATTTTTATTTTAAATAATTCATTGATTCTATGTTACAAGTCATAAATTAAATTGTTAATATTCGAGGTCATTATTGGGATGGTCGTGTGGATTTCCTAAAATGTCTTTGTGGTCTACCAGTCGACGTCTTGGTCACCCTTGATTTATACAATTGTATTTTTAGGTATGGTAAAAAAAATAAGCACAACAGTAATTGAAAATTCTTTTCAATCTTGTGGTATGATAACTCTAAGATATAATGTATTTATATGGTAAAGATGTACGACTACAATCAAAAACATACATCAGTGCTGCTAGATATAATTTCTATTCAATTCTAATGCTGTGTTGAGCCATTTTAGTATCCATCACCTTCTATGACTTTTTAAGGATTGTAGATCATATTCCTATGTTGTAAGGTAAGAAGGCTTGAATACTTCCAAGCACTCATAAACATGGATGTGTATATCAAAGGCAACATCTAGTTTTTATTGTTTAACAAAGGCTGAGATTAAACACAGGACCTTCCTTTTCAGGAGAAAGTAAATTTTAGAATCCTTGAATCCTCAGTTTATATTTGGAACAAGAATTTTAAGAGACATTGCTGAGTAATCTTTATAGAAAGTACTCTGACATTTATAAAATTAGTAAGTATTGTTATTATGAGTAAATATAATTTCTGTTTCATAACCACTAAGCCATATGCATAATAGCTCTATTCAAAAAATAACACATGAGCTTTTTCTTAGTTGTTGCCTTATTTTAATAAAGACAGCAGCTAAAATGTAATGAAAATATAAAAATTACAATTATTAAATATTTTTGAAGTAATAAAAACAAATTAAATAGTTATTTTTAAAAATTTTGAAATAAATGAACTTATTTATAACGCAAGTAACTATTAGTTTAAATATTTTCTCAAATAAAAATAATATCGATTCTATTTCGTTTAAACATAATAAAAATGGAAAACTTACTTCTTATTTTTCTACCATTTGGAAAACCTAGCATTGGGTCATACTTATATTCATGAACGGGATCAGGTGGTGCTAAATCAGGTGCATACCAGGAGCGTGCATTACCCATTATTAATGTTTATAAAAAATTTGCTTTTAAGACTGAAGTTCGAAGATTGTAAGTTTTAGATGGTTACTTATTTGTTTGTTTTTCTTTTTTGACCCCTTAAATTATTGAATGATGAAGTTTAGTTGTAACTATACTAGGTATCAAAAATACATTAGTAAAATTAAAATTTATTTTCGAAAATTGATATTTTATATATCAGCTTAGTCATTTTATTTTTCTTCATTGTATTGAAGAATTTCACGAAATATTTTGCGTTAAAAAAAAGTTTTGAGTTTCTCGTTCGAAAACTTTAGCTTAGAAATCTGGCAGAAGATTCCCTCCAAATCGAAAAGAAAACAAAAATGGTGAAATCGAAACATTGAAAGACGAAGAATATTAATTGGTAATGAATAATTCATTATCGTTGGAGTAGTTTAAACTATGATTTACAATGAATAAAAATTTCACACAAGACTATTATTTTATAGAATGCTGCCTTAGTTCTGTTTATGCGAGATATTAGAATATATGTATGCTTACGTAGGGATATTAAAATTATGTAAACATAAATATTTGTATATAACCTTGGTATTTGTTTCGCTTTCTTTTACGACCTGAGATATTAAAATAAATAATTTCATTTATTTATTTTATAATATTCTTTGTGTATAAAATTCTCCTATCAATGATTTTTCATGGCGTACTACTATTTAATTTTAAAAAATAATTAGTTCCTGTAAGATATTTATTTAATGATAAAGAAATTACGCCATTTGTTTAAGTTAGATTTTATAATAGGGAAAAAGCAATATAGGTGCTTATTAAAATTTTTATTTTCCAATTATTCTAGTCGAAAGAAATGTTTACGAAAATACTTTAAATTATAATTTTCACTATGATTAATATTCTCAACAATCGAAATTCAATTCTGTTTTGTCAGATATTTAGCTTTTTGTTAGTAACACATATTTGAGGTTTAAACTCAGCATTATTTTTCGACTTCTTGTGTTGAAAATCTGATTTCTAAGTAAATATTTTTTAATAGTATAACTTTTATAATAATTTAATTTTCATTATATTCAATTGAACTACGTTACTAAATTGGAGATTATAAACTATCATAATACTTTAGATGCTTTTTTTCTAATGAATCTTTATTCTTTAAATTATTATTAAGTGATATTCAAATTAAATGTCTTTCATTATCATTCCAGATATTGAAAATATTTATTTAAATATATTCTTATGAAGAATGTAACCTTACACATATGTATGTATATAAAATTGATTTATATGTATGTGTGTGACAGGTGTCCTTTATTTATTAAATAAGCAATTAAAATATCTAAACAACTTGTTTACTGTTCTTTAAATAATTTTATTCAATATGTATATAATTAGTATGTTAATTAAAATTTATGAAGGATTAAAAAAGCTCCATTCATAATTTTAGCTGAAAGTTTTGTAGCTTGAGGTACATGTCATACCAAAGGATTTTCTTCTAAAATTCTTTGAATCTGAAAAGCTTTAACTGAATTTTATTTTGCTTTATTATTTCTTCTGAATCAATTAACAAATCAGATTGGAAATAGATCAACAAAAATTATATATTTTTAGTAATTGCAAAAATAAGTGAATGCTGAAATTTCTTTAACCATAAATCATTGATTCACAATTTTTGGGGTGTGAAAATTAATAAAAAATATTTAAACCATACCTTTTATCAATTGATTTTTATAGTTAATTAATCTTTCAACATTTATGAAATTAGAATTAAAAAAATCTTGGTATGCAGAGAAAAGAAATTTAATTCCAAAATAAGTTAAAATCCACAAACATATTGCATTTTGTTTGATTTTATAAAGCAAATAGAATTAAGATTGTATTATTGTAAAATTAATTTTAATATGAATTCTTATAATTTAAATGTCTGATTGGAAGAAAGAGTTGAAATTCTTTTTAATATTAGTAAATTATATAACTGAAAATCCTATTTAACATTAATTTCATGGATATTAGATTAAATTTCTTACATAAATACATATAAAGAACTTCTGAGCTCCTCCCCACACCAGTTTTGAATTTTGTGTTGAGAGATATTATGTTTCAATGTTTTACCCAGAAATTTAAAAAATTTGTTAGCTCAAAACACTAGTATTTTATAATTGTATAGATTAATGTAATATTTCCAGTTACATCAGTGTTCTTTTCTTATGTACATATTCAGATTCTACAGTATGGAGTCTTGTGGAAAACTACACATTCTCATCGGCTGCACAGGAAGTGTGGCCAGCATCAAATTACCTGAACTTTTAAAATCACTTTTAAAACAAGCTATTGATGGAAGGCATATGGAAATCAAAGTCATTGCCACCAAACATGCATTTCATTTCATTCCCATGAAAGAAATGCCGGAAAATGTTATTGTATACTCTGATGAAGATGAGTGGGCCTGGAAAGAAATGTCTGACCCAGTTCTGCATATTCAGCTGCGCCGATGGGCAGATGCTCTGATCGTGGCGCCATTGGATGCAAATACTTTAGCAAAGATAGCAAATGGTTTATGTGATAATCTTTTAACATGCACCATCAGAGCTTGGGACCGATTCAAGCCATTATTTTTCTGCCCTGCCATGAATACTTACATGTGGGACCATCCCTTGACAGCAAGACATGTGAAGGTGTTGAAAGACTTAGGTTATCTTGAGATACCATGCGTCGCAAAGAAATTGGCATGTGGAGATGTTGGCTATGGGGGTATGGCTGAAGTTAAAACTATTGTTAATGAAATTGTAACTCGGTTGTTCAACAATTAAGTTGTGTATTAATGAAATACATTGCATTTAAATCATTTTTAATGCTTGTTAAAAATACCCAACAATATTTTACATACAGTAAACTCTTGATTATCAATGGAATTTGGCTTAGCAGCTATCAGTTTTTTGGGTAATCCACTAAATAATAAAAAAAGAGAACAAATAATCCCAAATATGCATTTGAACAATTTATATGCACTTATAAGTAACATGAATGCCTAAAAAAATTTTTCACAATTTACAAATTTGTAAATTGGGAACTACTTTGATATATCCCCCCCCCCCAATCGGAAATTTTACGACTTTTTTTTCTTGCGAAGCAAAATACCTGTTTTTGGCGCTTTTTTTTCTCACCAAGATGGATTCTCGCTAAATATAAATAATTAATACATAAAGAACTTTAAAAAAAAAAACTCAAAAATGGTACAAAATACAAGAAAATACTAAATTTGGCAACAGCAGAAACCTAAATTGGCAAGACCAAAATAAGAAACAGCAACCCTAAAAAGTCCCCAGGGAGTGCCAGATTTGGCGCGTAATTTTTGGGGGGTATATTAAAGTTTTTCCGTAAATTGACTCTAGAAAATCAGCAAAGTGTTTTTTTTTTCTATAAAATAATTCTTTTAATTAAAATTTTTTGGAATTTCCACATTGCAGTTAATCAGGATTTTACTGTAATTCTCTGCTTTTTTTATGTATGTGTAATTTTATTTGTTAAAGTTATTTTTCCATGTTAAATCTGTAAATATTTTCCATTTTATTCACTGTTATAAAAATGTTTTCATTTAGTGTTCTTTTAACATCATAAAAATAGTAGTAAAATTATACTTTAAAAAAAATTATGTATGATTCCATTTCCCCAATTATCATAATAGAAAAGTAAAATATTGCAATTATTGTTGTAAGTATTTGCATGTTATTATTTTTAAGAAAAGGTTTATATTTTAAGGAAGTACTGAATAGTACATACATTTCATTTAGATTTTATTAATTTAATTAAGTAATTATCATTTATTGACAAAACTTAAACACAAGAGTTTATTTCTAACTGAATGGGCTTAACAATTTACATCAATGATCAATATTGCAAGGATATTATTGAATAATTCCAAAAAATCTTAAATTGTTTTTATCTTGTGTTAAAATGATTACAGCAAAAAAGATCTTGCATTAAAGTTATTCATAAATAACATGTTTTAAGATTTTATATATCTACTAAAATAAATTTGAATAATAGTTAAAAGATTATAAAATGTAAAATTACATTGAAATAGTTATGGATATTTTCATTGAAAATAAGGTTTTGAACTTTCAAACATTATGAGTATATCTGTAGTTTCATGTAAACAATTTTTATGAGTACAAATATATGGCAAAACATAATGCCATCTTAAAACTTAGTTGAAATTATGGGTCCTATCAGTGCTTTTGTGGGATAAGTTATGTTATTTTTATTTGAAACATCTAACTCAGAGTTCAATGTTTCATAACATAAACTATATAATGGAGTAAATATAACTTTATTTGCTCCCTTATATAGTTTATAAAAAAGAAAAATATTTTTCCCCAACTTTATTTCAAATATGTTCTGTATTATTTATGAATGTGCCTTTAGAAATATATCACAAACTTACATAGAAATAACATTTAGTGCCAATGTGTTGCAAATGGTTGT
Organism: Latrodectus geometricus; assembly: GCA_026290005.1. Classification (NCBI taxonomy): domain Eukaryota; kingdom Metazoa; phylum Arthropoda; class Arachnida; order Araneae; family Theridiidae; genus Latrodectus; species Latrodectus geometricus. Next base: position 220,323 of record JAPDSC010039782.1, read on the forward strand.
TAGCATATAAAATTGAATAATTTACATGAAATAAATTATTTTAAGAAGAGAGTTATGTTTATTTTTGATTATAATATATTTAAAAATCAAAAATGTTTATTTACTTTGTATTATTTTTATAATGTGTGATTGTTTATCAATATAAGTGAAATTGATAAATGTATGAGTACAATATATATATATTTGTATAGTACAATCTTTTGTATACATAATATATTTTGCCATATAAGATATAATAAATATCTATCATGTTTATGGTTTTCCTTTTATTTTAAATTTAATAAGTTTTATTCCATATAAATTTTTTTATTCATAAAATTGTATTCTTCAAAAATTTAATAGCAAATATATTTATATATGATGTTAAGGTTACGATATCAAAGGTTTTAAATGAATTTTTACTATGCAAATCAAAAGGAATTAGGATTCCTTATATTTTAAAAATGCATTGTGTGCTTTCATATACATTTTAACAATATTTACTTTTACACTCCTAGAATATATAGATCTGTTAAAAGAGTGTCTAAAATTGCTGCTTAAATCCTGCCCTTTGCTTTGAATGCCAAAATAATAAAAATAAAATATATATAATTAAATTTCTCATTTATATGTATTGTTTCATTTCTGGAATAAAAGGAATCAGTATGTTTAAGACATTCACTTTATCCTACGATTAAGATCAAAATATATAAAATACAGAGCTTTCTTCTCACTTTTGTAATTTTATATATACAGTGATTTTTTATATCAATAAATTATTAAGTAGAAGAAAATTAAAAAGAAATTATATCAGATACAATTTAATAAAGCCACTGATTAAAAAGTTCACAAAAATGTATATAATAAAAATCAACTACATATATATATAAGTAAATTTTTTTTACTGTAGAACACCTTTAATCATATGCTTTATTAAATTGTACTTGGACATAAAAAAAATGCTTTTTTTTTTAATTTTTCCAGTTTAACATAAAAAATATATTTAGTAGATTAATGTTTAATATAATGAGCATGAAAGAAATATTTTTTTACTATAAAGTTTTAATCAGAACTTGATGATATATTTTTATTTATATAAAATTGAAAAGCAGGTTCATTACTAATTTAAAAAAATTCCTTATATATTCACAAATTTATTTTATAATAGGTTCTGAGATTTAAATCATCTGTTTTTTTAAGGATTTAAATTTTTAAAGTTAATTGTGGTATGTGTATGCAAATAATTCTAAAAACTAGAATTTGTAAAGTGGCTTATGCTTTCTTTTCTAAACTTATGCTATATTTTAAAAAAAATTAATTAACATAATTGTAAGAAATATTGTAAAAATTTGATTAAGAGAAAAGTTATAATTAATGTTCAATTTTTAAAAGAACGTTATACATTAAAGTAAAATGATTTTAATAATTTTCAGCTCATCTTAGGGGGAAAAAAATGTTTTCATACTCTTCCCCCTCCCCTTTTGAATTTCTTTTATTAGTTCACACTATATGTGTATAACATGTTCACATATTCAGTTTATAAAATACTTTTTATTTATCCAGTCAGTTTCAAATAATTTTTTTAAACTTGTGCTTGATATTGATGTATTCAACAAGTGTTTTTTCAAGTGTTAATTCATAAATTAATATTAGATTTATATGGGTCAGAGAAACTGTCGCGCAGTGGTGCCATCTGTTGACATAAACAGTCACCATCTCCAGTTTTGCATTTTTAAATTTATTTTTTATTATCTTCTAAATGAGCTTATTATTTCCTTTGAAAATTCAACTTTGTGGTTTTGAAATAAATTAGTGAGGGAGAGAGAATTTTTCTAATTTAAAAAAAGAATAAAATTATAAATTTTTGTTTATTAATAGAATTAAGACAAAAATGTGAAGCTCAAAAGTTATTATTTTCATTAATTATTGTCACATATATCTACTTAGAATAATTATTGTGGTTTTACTATACTTTTTTATGTTATTTAAATGTAATATTTATGTTAGTGTGTTTACGAACAATATTCTTCCGAATATTTTTTATTAAAGTTCATATTTGCTTTATTATTCAGATTTGAATAGAGGGGAAAAGATCCTGTTATTTATTTCTCTATACCTATTTTCTCGTATGCTCATACGAGTTATTTATAGTAATTATGTTATTTATAGTAAATGATGAGATTGAAACTATTTTATTACTATTTCTTTCCATGATGAATTTTTATAATAATAATGGAAAAGCTTATACTTAAATAATAGCAAAATAAAAAAATATTTAATAAAACAATGTTGAATGTTTGTATATATACTTGATATATCTCTAAATTGATAGTTAATGATTTTTAATGGATTTGTCTTTAATAAAACTATTTGCTTATTGTTATTATTAGTTATTGTAAGAAGTTATGAGCGTTTAATTTATAATAGCGTTAGCACTTAAAACTAATTTGTATTACACTCATTGTGAGTTTGAATAGTTTTAGGAAAGTTATTGATATTGAGGTTACAAATATGTATATTTAAATTCCATAAAATATGTGTGTCATGTATTTTTCTACGTATCATGAATTTGCTGAAGTTTACAAGATACTAATTTCGAATCTTCTGTATATGAGTATAAACTGATTGAATTTCATTTATATTTATATACCCCAAACTTATCAATATATCCAAAACTTTATATAATATGAATATTCTAGTTATATATTCACTTTTTTCCATTCTTAGTCAAACGAGTTCTATGGTTTAAAGCTTTAAAATATCCTGTCTTTACCATTTCATTTTTTGTAAATCTTTACATATGAAATGGTAAAGAGATTATATAAGAGAATTTTTCATGGTATTAATAAACTTTCGTCAAGAAATCGTAAGTGAATTCTCTTAGAATATTAAAGAAGTTATACATATATTGTTAAGATTGCATATTAATTTGCCTCGTATATAAACTAATAGAATTGAATAGTTCTGTTCAAAAAAAAGTATTTTTGTTGAACTTTCAATAAAAAATATTTTTATTAAAATAACAAAAAATTTAAAAAGTTCAAGAAAGAATTAGGAATTTATTTTGGATAATTTGTATCTATTAGACTGAACTATTATACTGAATTATATTAATAATAACAAATATACATATTAATAGCAAGTAAGTAAGCACAATTTTTTGGTATAATTTACTTGCTTATAAAATAATAGATTATTTTTAACGTGGGAAAAAGAACTTTCATTTTTTACTGCTTATTGAATTATTCATTTTATTTTTTATTTAATAGTATCATTCATTATATGTTTTTACATTTTTAATTCATTTATATTGCTGCTGTATATTTTTACAGTTAATGTTATTTAATAAATTAAAAGCGGCTATATTTCTTGTAAAATTTTATGCATAGAAATATCAATTTCAGTTTAAAGGTAATATATTAAATAATTTAATTATTGTGTACAGAATAAGGAAATTAATGCAGCAAATACTGATATTTAATCATCAAATGCAATTAATGTTTCAAAATTATTTAGATTATATTTCGCTTTGTGTACGAAATTCCGGGGCTTAGTGTCAAGTCAGAAATAAATGTTCCAGAATAAGCCCTTCCGTTGAATATGGTAGATGGATGCAGTTTCCTTCTGCTTTTGTGCGCACGCCTCTCAAGATGGTTATTTATGAGTTTTCCAAGTTTTCTCCCTTGTGATATTTGACTGTGACCCAATATCTATAAAAAGGACTTCCGTGTGACAATTAGTACGCGCGGATGTTAAAATGACTTATGGAAATATTAGGATGCCCAGTATATGGTAACAAGATATGTGCTTGAAAAAAGTACATCAAAAGCTTTTTTAACTAACGATTTCTATTTTAGATTTAATTGCGTGAGTAATAGACATTTGGTTTTTGTAAAAGGAGTGTTTAATATTGTTCAACAGAGCAAGTTAACTCTTACAAAATGTGGTTAATTGCTGTATTAAAGACTGATCGGTCGCTCAACGATCATTTTTGCACTCCAGAGCCAATCAGACCGTTGAAATAAGGATTTCGAAGCCCTGATCTCTGGAACAAAAAGCCCAAGCTTTGATCTTTCAGCTGCTAGTTCGGCTATAAGCAGATTGAAGACATCAACTTGTATAGTATGATGAAAGGTGATAACAAGAAGTAAACTTTTAAAATCAAAGGAAGTAAACTTATATAGCAATTTTTTTTATTCCCATTTTATTGAGTTATCCGGGAAGTTCGGGCTTATTATTAAGGAAAATTGAAACGCAGCTCATTTCAATTTTGATATACATTTATTAAATTGTATCGATATCATTCTGTGTTTCACAACCTTTCTCCATCTTTCATACAATTTAAGAATTCCATCCTTCCAGAACATCTCGGGGTTTTTTGGCAAAATATATCTAAATGAGATTTTACCTCAACCAGAGCTGAAGATTTTCCCATTAAGATAATTGTATAATGATCAAAAAAGGTGGAAGTACGAGGGTGGATGGGGTAAAACATCCCAACAATTTTTATCGAGTTGTCAAAGACACGTGAGATCAAGCATTGTCCTGATAATTTACGACGACCTTCCGATTCGCTATTTCTGGACGTTTTTGTTCGATTGCTGTCTTCAATTTACCTAACTGAGAGCGATACTTTTCTGAATTTATTGTTTCATTGTTTGGTAAAAGCTCATAATAAAGGGTTCCTTTCTAATCCCACCAAACACAGAGCATCATTATTTCTTCGAATGAAGACCGGCTTTTCAAGTGACTAAAGGTTGTTTATCACGTTTTCCCCAAGACCTTTTACTCTGAACGTTTTCATAAATTATTCATTTTACACCCCCCGTTACTAATTGCATCAGAAATGGTTCTCCTCGTTGCATTTATAAAGCAAATCGCAAATGGGGATGCGATCCAACAGATTTTTCTCTATTAAATCGTGCGGAACCCATACATGAAGACGGTTTAATGTAGCCAAACTTCGCAGTCTGGTCTTGGGTTGTTCATTTTGATTTACTTAGCATTCCTGCTAATTGACGTTATATTCAGCGTGGGTTACTCTCGATTTCTGTTTTAATCAAATGTACGTCTGTGGTGAACAGCCCACCCGGGCATTCTTGATCTTAAAGGTCGAAATTTGCCGCTTGTGTCACATTTTTGCCCTTTCGAAAAAAGAAAAGCTTTAAATACCCACCATGTACTTTATTTATTGCCATATTCTAAAGCGTATAAAACTGATAAAAATTAACGAATCCTAACCAAATACAGTGCGTAATCAATTAACGAACAGTTCGGACTGCTAACAAATCGGACAACGAACACTGAGAAAAGATTTTTGTGTTCGGACAACGAACATGTATTCATTTGATGATGTATTCAGGTCTCTTCTTACACTACCTACGGAAAATTGGCGCGAACTTTTCGGACAACCATACTTTCAGTAAAAGAAAAAAAAACTACCTTTGTTAGCAAGATCAGTCTTTTTAGCAAAGTTTTTTAAAAAAAAGTCTCTTTTCACTCTATTAAGTTCGCGTACTGTCTTAAAATAATGTTGTTTTTTTTCCGATAGCATTGTTGCATATCCCCCCCCCCCGCAAAAAAAATTCTATATGAATTTTTTAACAAACAAATCTTGTTAGTCTTTTCATATTCAATGTATTCGACGAGATATTTTAGGTTTCGTCTTAAGAACAGTTATGATTTCCGCATCAAAATTATAAAATCACATTCTCGAATTTTTTATGCTCTAAAAAATTTACTTTATTGTTGATTATATAAAAAATTGTTTTAAATAATTTTAAGGACTATTATGTTAAGATAAATGTGCCACGTAATTTCGATGTATTTAAACAAAATCAACTTAGGTAGACTATATTTTTAAATCCTTCGTTATGAAAAAAACTTTTGGAAACATTTTTATTAGATTTAGGTACAAAGAGGAAAAAATTTTTTTGAAAGAAGGAATATATTGATTGTAAAGCTGTTAAATTGATCGCCAAGTTAATGGAAAATTTGTTTCTAAAGTAAAAAGTCATATGGAGGTTTAATGATACAGTAAGACCCCGCTTAACGCGGGGGATACGTTCCATCAATGTAGAGCGTAATGCGAAACAGCGCTAAACGAGGCTATCTTTACATGTAAATATTGGGGTTAGGGGAAGATGGCTAGGAAATTGGTTAGGTATTAAATTTAAAAAGTATGTTTTTTTAATAAAAATAAAACCAAACATTTATTTCTTAAAGCCCAAATTAAGACCACATCATTATTTCTTGCAAAAATAAAAACAAAATATAAATAACAAAACGAATATTCTTAAAAAAAACAAATAAAATTCTAAGTCAGTCATATTTAGTTAGCCTTCCGCATTTTCAGTGTTCTGCCTTTTTGTGACAAAAGCATCTAATGTTGTTTGCCTTTTTCTTTTGCGTTGTTCTCTTAAAAGTTCTTCATAAGCGGATAGAGCATCTCTAACACCACGCCTTACTTTTGAGCTCCTGTCAAAATTCGAATCATTTTCAATGAATTGATCCATTATTTCAGTTATGGTAGACAAACTCCTTTATATTAAGGCAAATTCAATGAGGCACTAATTAGAGTTTGACGTTCACCAGAATCTAATCACTTCCATTTTAGTTTTGAGTGAAATGCTTTTTCTGGTTGCTTTCTTTTCTTTTTCATTATCACCCATAGTAAAAACTAAAGATCAAAATATTTGACACTGTAATATAGTATTAAATATCTAAATTAATACCTACTTACAATAATTTCAACAAATGTTTCCAATAATAAAAATATGTCTGTACAATACCGCACCAAACAAGGAATACAAGTACACTCTTTCGGATATGTATTTGAAACCTATCGCTGCATAATATTTCGGGGAATCCCCGTATGCTGCGAGCTATTTCGTAGAATCCCCGGGTTGAAATAAAAGGGCGCTAAACCGAAACAGCACTAAACGAAACAGCGTTAAGCGGAGTCTTACTGTATATGGAAAGTAAAAGCGAAGAGAAACTGGCCAAATGTAAGATAGGATTCATACAATAATTGTAGTTTAGGAATCCGCTTGTGAAATAAGAAGTAAGTCAAAAATTTTAAACTTTAACATGAGCAGTTTCAATGCATAAATACATAGATGTATTAAAATAAAAGATGTTATCGGTACATGCACTGAGTAAATGATGGTTAAAAAGTGTGTCACACACAGATAAAGGTTAACATAATTTTATGAAAATATATGAAAAAAAAAAAAAAATCACGGAACTTCACATCTCATTTTAATTTTTAACAATTTTCCTTACTTATATTTTAATCATTTTATCTGCCAGTAAATTTGAGTAAAAACTCAATAAAATGTTTTAAAACCGTAAATAAAATTTGGATTCTGTTAATATTTCAAAATGGGGCATATAGTGTTTTCTTTTGATAGATTGATTATATTTTAAATTACCAATAAAAAGCTATTGAATACGGCATATGTGTATGCGTTTTAATCATGTGATATTTATAAATGCTAGTAATATGGTATATTTATATGCATGGTGTGTTCCTATCAAGAGATATTTGTGTACCAAACAGAAAGGGAAAATGAATTCATACACTTTTTAATTTATACAGTTTTTTACTCTTCAAATCTTTAACAGTAGCATGGTCGCGCTGCAATGTATCTTATCATCGTAGTTATTTCTCTTGATCTGATAATCGTAGAGTTATCAGATGTTATTCTGAACTGAATTCAATTGATTGGATTCAGACCATCCAAACAACTATATCCCTTGAATTGTTTCCATTTCAGACAAAGAACACCAGAAAAAGCTCTGCAACATCGCTCTTAAAAATAAATTAATGACCGAGACCATGTGTATGACACTTGATGCTGAATTTAAGTTACCATAATTTCTACCGTTCACATAGTTATTCTGAAAGGCTTGCTATCAACATCTTGACTTATGATTAACATTGTGAATCTTCTTGATGTTCTGAGAATTTTTTTCGGAACAAGTGAGAAAATGTACACTTTGACCTTCATTTTCTATCAGTATCAGATGTTTAATATTTTTCAATAAAAAATAACTTGTAATATTATCTCACTTCTAGTTTGTTAACTCGTCTTTAGAAATGCTTATTTGTTAATGGGTGACCAGTAATCTGTTTGAATAAACGACGTCATCTTGATGATATATATTGTATACTACATGCATTAATAATTTAAGTTCAGTAATTAAATTTTGTTTTAGCATGGAAGTCACCGGAAATTATAATTGAAATATCCTCTTATCAAAACTTGACAAAATCATCGTCCACATTACATTTCTAATTTCAACACATTTAACATAGTCGCTATTCATATCCTAACATAAAATATTCAGGCATTATTATTATAGTTGTTAATAAATCCCAAAAATTTCTCCAATTCCTGTCACACGAATTCATTTTGCACGTACATATTTGAGAATGACACTTAGTTAAAGAAACCTGAGATGCGATCTTTGGTTTCGCTTGGTACTTTTATCTAATTAAGTTGCTGTTTTGCTTCATATTAAATAGCTTTGAAACCAATTAATTTTCAGACACAAATATTAAAAACCAAATTCAAACCTATTGATCCAAGTATGCTTTCTGATTTAATGAATCTGTCTTTATTGAATTACATTACTTGAGTCAGTGACATTGTGAGTGAAAACGTTATCTTTACAATCAAGAATTTCTGCCTAGGTTTGATGAAAAAATAATGATCATCAGTTGTACAAGGATAACTTTGTTCCTGTTCACATTAAAGTCGATCTGCTTTTTGGTATCGAATTCCTACTCGTGTATGGCTTTATCATTGCTCCTCTTCCAGCAAACCAATTGTTTTCTAAGACCCGATGTTCAATAATTTATATTCCTATTCAGAAATATTATCTTTCACAAAAAAACTTAAATAGGTATTTAATTAACGGATTAGGAAAATCATCTTCCAAATCCTGATATCATAATACTTAATTTGTGGGTAAAATATTCTTGCGTGTTTTTACAACTTATCAATAATTATCTTTTTAGAAATATTAAAATTTTCTTTAGAAAAATTTAAAAATTCTCTCAAAACAATGCACTTTTTTTTAATTGTTTTGAGTCCTTTATTTTCAAGTGCGTGAATATTCGTGAATTTGAATTTTGTAGCATCATCTTTTTTTAAGAAAATAATTGGTAAGTTTTTGTCTTAGGAATAGACAAAGAAGAATGATAAGTTGAAAATAAAAAATAAAAGTCAAGTCACCATTTTTAATCATAATTTAAAAATGATACGCAGTGCGTTACACAAAACAATAGTTCTAAAACATCGTTATAAATGATACATCACGAGTGAGTTCTTTCTCGTGAATGTCATGAATTTATGCGTCATGAATTCTTAAAGAACACGATTATATGACTAACAAAAGCTGAAAATTAATCATGAAAATATCTCTTTGTATGCATAAAATTCAGTGAAGAAGTTTGTTGTCCGAAAAGAAATATATTTCCTCGTTAGAATTTGGAAACCTAATCTTTGTCTAACAAACTGAGATTAGGTCAGATATAAATTCTAAAAATGATATATATATTATGAAAATATAACTTATTCTTCTCTCAATAGTATATAATTTTTAATATATATATATCATAATAATGCATTAATTCTAACGGTGCCTAAGAAAGTAATATAACTCAAGAATTTTTCTAGTAGCTTAAAGTTATCTCGTAATTTTGATTTGGAATTTTCTGAGAAATATTGAAATCAGTGTTACTACTGTGTCAGAAAATACATAGTTTAATATAAAATCTGATTTACCTGTCTAAAATCTGCGATGATTTTCATAAGTTATTAAAAAAGAATCTACGAGATCAATTAAGTGATCAACTTACTAATATAATACTGTTAGTGTTAAAAAAAAATCTTCGCTATATTTTATACTACGGTTTATATTCATTAAATGGTTTGGCAATGAGATTTTTAAGTATTTTTATTGGTATTTTTGTAATAATTTTAAAATCAGCTAAGTAAATAACAAAATATTATAACAGCAAAGTTAATTTAAATCTCTTTAATACACCCCAATAAAACAGAATCATTTATAAACATAGTATGTCTTATCAGTCCCATATTTATTAAATGTATTTAATCTTTTGCTTCGCTACAAATATAAATCATAATAATTATATAGTTTTAATAGAATATTTTAGTCCTGTTATAATTATTACTAATAGACCATCTTTATAAATTCACAAAAAATATACATATTGCCACTATTCTCAAAATCACATAATTTTTCGAAAGTACTGACTTTTAAATGACACGTAATGAAGAATAGTTTCAGGTATAAACAATTCGATAAACGATATGTGACACTATATTAAAAATGAAGTTATCTTTTAATCCCCAATCAAATCAGCCATTCGCTGAATAATAATCAGTCCCCTGAAATTAACAAAATAGCAATTGCAAATTGGTAAGGTTTTGGCATCTGTATTTGGGAATTGTATTTTATTCTTCATCGATTACCTTAAGAGAAGAAGAACGATCAATGAAAAATATTACATGGCATAATTAAAGAACGAAATTGTTCTAAACGACCCCAAATGAAGAAAAAAGTATTCATCACCAAAATATATGACCAACAACACCATTTTATAGTTGGAACAAATTCTAAGAAATTGGAACAAGTTGCAAAAAATGATATAATAATCACAGAAAGTCTCCTAAAATAAACAAAAAGGCAAATGCAAGCTGGAAAAGTTTTGGCCTCTGCATTTGGGAATTGTATTTCATTCATTGATTACCTTTAGAGAAGAAGAAACAGCAACGCAAAATACTGCATAGCATTATTAAAGAATAAAATTGACCTAAAAGATCCCAAATGAAGAGAAGATTCATCACCAAAACAATGTTCCATTTTATAAATAAATTGGAACAAGTTATTAGTTATGATTGTAAAAATTGTTTTTTTAGTAGCTACTACATGCCCTGTATTTTCTGAACCTGGTTCCTAACGATTATTACCTATTTGCAAATCTAAAAAGTATCCCTTAGAATGAGGTTTTGCATGGAAATGATTCATAAAACTAAAACCTATGATGAAGCAAAAAAAAGAAAAAAAAAAAAAAAAAAAAAAAACACAACCTACAACAAAAAAAAAAAAAAAAAAAAAAAACGAATGAGATTTAAAAAACATAGCAATGAATGCAGCACTTTTGAAGGTGATTATTTTGATGATTAAAATGGAATTTTACTTTAAAAATATTTTATTAACCATCCTTCGAGCTTATTAAATGATTATAGTTTTAAAAATTCAATTATATGATATTCCCATGTTTTTTAATGTAATATTGCAAGAATTCTTACATTACGTTACATATATGTTTTTTCGTTATATAATAGCTACAGGATAGTTAGAATAGTTAAAACATCTGTAATACACGAAAGAAGATTGAAGTATTTAATGAAATGCGCAATTTATTGCAAGCTGAAATTTTCTGAATTAAAATATATAGCTAAATTTAAGTAATATGTCTGTCTTCATGTATAGGCTGGGCTATCGCCAATTTATTAATAAGTCAATTTAAAATCATAATAAAAATCAATGGGTATTATATATTTTTCTAGATATAAACTACTTCATATAATATATTGAAGAGTCAATATTGAATAGATTTTTCTAAAATTTAATACTAATATTGATTAAACGAAAGAAAAAGTAATTAAAGTCTATGTTACGTTATTATTATACAGCACTATTATTCATACATATTTTATAATTGCTGTAATTTTTTTGTGTTATTATCTGGGATACAAAATGAAATTTAGAATTGGAAGCAAACCCTAGAAGTCAATAAAAAAGATACGTACAATGTATCAGTACTAACATGATATAGAATTTTAAAATTATTTCATTGATACATTTATCACATAAACCAATCACTTTTCTTGAAAAACTATTTTAAATTCATCAAGAAAATATCCTTGAAATAATCATAAGCCAACTTAATTTTTTTAAAATCCGATTTTTTTAAAATGGTGCAAAATGAAATAAATTCTTATAAAAGTAATAAAAAGAATACATCAATGTAAAAATTTTATTTTTAAATTTTTTGTATGGTACGAAACATTCTAATCGAAAATATATTATATAAATTTATGGATATGTGGTGTTCTATTTTACGATGATATAAGTTAAAAATGAAGAATAAAAAGGACTTTTATTTTATATAATTAATATACGTTTAATATATGTTTCTGAAATTCTCATGTGTAGAAAGAGAGATAACTAGATATACATATTATTTTTGTAACTATTAGAACACGTATATTCAGAGCTTGAACATTTTAAATAATGAGCAACAGTACATTATTTTTGTTAACTAAGTTAATAATTTAAAAAAAAAAATGGAGGACAAAATTAATCAATTATAAATTAGGACGTCAAAGTTTCAAATTACGTAACTATATCATTCCCAATTAGTGGAGCTAAGTGATCATTAAAGCATTAAATTGACGTGGGAAAAAACAATATTCGGCAAGATTAAATGAAAAAAATCAATATGATTCAAATTAAATGAACAATAAGGCTTCAAAAGGTTCAAAATCAAAAGGTTTTAAATCAAGTAATTGGAACAAGGCTACATTTTATTCCTTTTTTCTATTATGCGATTCATCTCTTAGAGAATTAATGATGAATTCTTGTCGTAATTTTAATTTATAAATAGTATAAAGATTCTATATTATGCTAAGACATCTTCGTTAGAATTCCAAAAAAAAAGGGGGAATATTCATTTACTGCAGCCTTCATCAGCAAGTGCGAGACGATACAGGGATTTACCTTGTTATGGTCACGACACACAAATAAAGAAGCAGCTGGTGTTCTGTGTTAAGATCTTCGCTTTTAATTTCTTTTCGAATTACATATCGCCTGTAACTGTTACCTTGACGATATGCATTGCGTGTAACTATTAGAATTTAGAACACGCCGAGATTCTTTCACAAGAAGCTATGGTTAAGCTGGAAGAGCCGGATTCTGGTTATGCCTGGGTCATCGCATTTTCTGCCTGCATCATCAATATGATTTTGTCAGGAATGGCCAGGATGATTGGAATTCTATATGTTGCTGTGATCGAATATTATGGTGTGTCGAGGCAAGAAGCTTCTGTTCCATTTATAATCCGAAATGCCATTCGATATCTTTCAGGTAATTATCTTTTTCTTTCATTTCTGATTAATTTTTTTTATAATTGCTAGTTTGTATGTGAAAATGTAGAGCAAATTATCATTTGTGTTTCCGATATTATTTAATCTTCGTGGATATTTATCGTTTTAAATTATTTGCATTCATTATATAGTGGCTGAGTTCTTAAATTAAATGAAATTTGAATTAGATTTATATTTTATGTAAATATTAAGTTTGCTTTGCAGGGTATTTTTAGTACTTTTTTTATTTTCATAAATACTTCACTAAGACTTAATAGAAATTTTTTTCACAAAAGAAAATGATTTGGGGTATTTTTTTTAGGTAAGTCTTCAAGGGCTATCATTTTATATCTTCTGAAAGTTATCTAAAATAAAACCGTTATGCAAAGTTTGATCTAAAATATTTTTAAATTGAGGTAATTTTTTGTTAAATGATAATATTAATATAATAATTAGATAATACAGATTGAATTTAATACTATTAAATTCAATTCGCTTTATATCTTCTGAAAGCTATCTTAGACAGTAAAGTTATGCACAGTTTGATCTAAAAAATTGTTAAATTAAGGCAATTTTTTTTTTGTTAAATGATAATATTAATACAATAATTAGATATTACACAGATTGGATTTAATACTATTAAATTCAATTCGTTTTATATCTTCTAAAAGCTATCTTAGACAGTACAGTTAAGCAAAGTTCGATCTAAAAAACTATTAATTAAGGTAATTTTTTGTTTAATGAAATATTAGTACAATAATTAGATAATACAGATTGAATTTAATACTATCAAATTCAATTCGTTTTATATCTTATGAAAGCTATCTTAGGTAGTACAGTTATGGAAAGCTTGATCTAAAAAATTGTTAAATTAAAGCAATTTTTTTTTGCTAAATGATAATATATTAATTCAATAATTAGATAACATATATTGAATTTAATACTATCAATTCAATTCAATTTAAGGCTATTAAATTCAATCGGTATTACCTAATTATTTTCTCTATAAGAAAGGATATTTGCAAAAAAATCTTAGATTAGAGATTCATTTAAAAATAATTTACTAAGAAATTATTTAAGTGATATAATTATTAAAATCTTAAAAACAATCAGATTTGAGTTAACAGGAACTTACTTATTAATACTATATTCTTCGAAAAGAAAAGTGAAAATAGTTTTCATTAAAGAATTCAGAGGATAAAATGTGGTAAATGAAGCCCTATAGAATATGAGGCTTTGTTTATTTATTTATTTTTTTCCTCTGCTGAATACAATTATCAGTTTTTATTTTATTGTAAAATTTTCGACATGAAGAGTCCTTATCAAGCTGCCAGCTAAGGATGCATAATTGTATAAATTTGAATCCAGTATCCTGCTTTAATTTTTTCTATTAATACAATATCAAATTTGTTGGTATGTCTGCTCGCTCTTTCCTTCAAATTCTGTATTTATAATATTATTAAAGTATATTTTGTAACGACTAGAGTTAAAATATCATTTAAAGAAGAAAATTATTTAAATAATATCCCAGTTTTTATTATATTTACTTTTTATATACCAAACAAACAGGAATGTATTTTTACTTTTTTCTAAATTCTTATGCCAAACATTTAAGCCTTCGAAATTTTATTTTCAGTGAATTAATTTTTTTTATTAGAATCACCTATTATCATTCTCTCTTTTTTATGTAATTGTAATAAAATATTCTCTCCTATCTGTTAATTATCTATTTTTTAAGTAAAACTAATCAATAGATGTTCTCTTATTTATAGATTAGTTTTTCTTATATAACAATCTGCATTTTGTCCCTTTATCGGTAACGTATTTAAGTACCAAACGAAAAACTTAAAAATACAATGTGTCAATTAAATTTCAGCTTGTATTGACGACTATGTTTTAAAAGTACTCAGAATGATCACATAAAACAAAAAGTACATTAATCATTTAACTCTTCTGACTTCAATGATCTTTCCAATTACTGAAACATGCTTTAAAATCATTTTTGTAAATGCCTTTCAGAGTAAAAAACAATTTTTCTATTATCTAGTTTCCAAACAATGACTAGAAAGACCAAATTTCAACCTTAGAAAAACAAAGTCACGTGGTTCTACATTAAGAGTTTATTAAGGCTATAATGTTGTATTTGTTAAATATTATGCAAAAATTTCATGAATGTTTGTAGTATGAGAAAGCACATTATGATTGTGCAAAATCTATGATTGTTTCACCTCGTTTAGGTAGTTTTTAACGAATTACTCAGCAAAAACCGACAAAAATGCAAATAATATTTAATACCTGGGCTGTCTGCCAGTAGGTTTTCAGAAATGCACGACACTGAGATAATCAAAGAAGACAATCATCAATACCTTGATTTATGAGACATTTTGTTCTAGTGTTTTCGTTTTTGCTTCACTTTTCAAGAGTCATTCCTATTTTTGTAGAACTGTTTCAATATCTAAAGCATAGATCTAAGTTTCCCCGTAGTACTAATGTGTTTTAAATAGAAATTGTCCTGTTAAAGCATTCCTCAGAACATTTAAACACTTTGTTGTTTTTTGGAATGAATTCAAAATTCTTAGAACAATACGAAATTCGACGCGTTCTAATCTTAAATGAAATTGATCTAAATCTTAAGTAAAATAAATAATTTAAAACTGCTTGACAGAAATCAAATTATACAGGAATTTGCTGAATATGTCTTTTAACTGCTGAACAAAGGTCATAGAATATTTCTAACTTTAATGATACATTAGTCATATTAATCAAAGTGGATGATTACCAGATAGCTTGTCACCCTCGACGGATTTTCTACCATTTTGAACCAATAAAATATTGCTATATTTAATAAAAAATTACACATAAGCTTACTGGAATATTTCAAATACTTCCGTACAAACATTTCATTATGAAACAAAATTTAATGCATTCTTTGCTCAATAACATTTGTTTTTTTAGAAAAAAATTAAAAAATTCCTATCATTAAAAACTAATTTATTTTCAGGTGATAAAAATCAAATATCTTGATAATTGTTTGCAAGTGATTATCGAAGTTATAAAAATGTCTCATAAAACCTTACCAACAATAGATATTACAAAATAATTTTAAATATAACATTTCAAATATTCTTGATCACATTTATTTATAAAAAGTATCAAAAAAGTTTGCAGTATTTTGAAATTTAATGTTAAAACTTGATATTTTAATGTTTCACATTTATTATATAATTTATTTTACGCGTTTAAACTATATTGTATTTTCAGAATGTTTTCAATTAATAATTGCAAGTTCTCTATGGAAAAAGTTATTTCCTTGAGTTAAGCTGTTATTTATTTAATTGCAATCATAGTTTTACACCCAAAATAATTTAATATATTGCAAATGAAATTTCGAATATAATTATACTGATTATTTTAAAATTTAAAGTCAAAATTTTTGAAAACTAAAGAATCTTTCGTTTTTAAAAATATCATAATTATATTACAATGTAAAAAATTCTATGTAAATCTTTTACATTTCATTAAAAATGTTTACTTGATTATATCTTTAGCGTTTTACTTTTAAGCGAAATATTTTATTAAAATAAGCTATTCTATGTATTATCATGAAACGAAAGTATGTTATGCAAAAGAATATATACCTGTTTCATTTTCAGTTCTGATACATTTAATTAATTTTTTTATTTGAATGCGTGATATTTTCTTTTTTATATATTTCATAAACTCAGCAATTTCAATAAATAAATTATTCAATATGCTTGCTAGGCAATTAGTTATTGACACAATAATTTTATTATTCCTTTATTTTAATATCAATTATTAATTATAGGTTTAGTTTTTTTTTAAAAAAATGATAATTTTGTATAAGATTTCATTTTTTATATCGATGCATATCTAAACAAAAATTAATTAAAAAAATCTTTTAAATATTATACTTTTTCATTAAAAATTTACTTTTACCGTTTGCATTGGCAACATTTACTTTGACTAATAGATTACCAAGTTTGTCTGTCTATAAAGGTAGCAGAAAGAAAACTTTTTGGAATATCTGTATCAGAAGTTGGTTCCTAAAGATGAAGTGTAATGGAATGGAATTTTTTATTTCTTTGTACTGACGCATCTGTCTGGCGAGATTTTGGGATTTTTCCAGATTTCCCACCTTGAAACACGTATACACAATCTGTTACTCATGCAGTCTTTCGGGAAATTGTTATAAATAAATATCATATACAGCATTAGCAACTATGTACCATTCAGCAGTTCAAGCATTCATGTCCCCGAAATTATCAAGAATGCCTCTTTAAAAATTGTATAATTATTGGCTTAAATATTGATATCTTCCAAAGTAATGACTTTAGCAGTAATTTTGAATTCCGTATGTTCAAAGCGTGGTATTTAATTGCATATTTATATAATAAATTATAAGTCAAATTAATTATGAAATTAATATTCAACTTCTGTCTACAAGAAAATTACACGCTACAATTAAGTTATATTATAAAAATCATAAATTATAAAAATATATTATACTAAAATAAACAAATTGGTATGTGTTAATTGTTAAGAAATAATTCTATTTTAATTGTGTTTAATTATATATGAGACAAATATAATACAGTTCAACTCACATAAAAAACTAACAGATACGAAGCCTGAAATTTAATATTGTAATAATTATATATTTTTTAAATAATTAAAAAAATATTTATTGCTTAGAAAGATTTATAGCCATCTTGAAATCTGTAAATAAGCATGCATTCAGACGTAAATGTTGTGAGTTATTTTTTGTTATCGGGAGCGAGCAGACTGGTCGCCAAATATTTTGCTAAAATTGCCATTTTTCCTTACCTAGATAACGTTACAAAATTGATTTCACTAGAATTTTCATTATGAATAAGAAAACCATAACTACATATATTTTCATTAATAATTTTATACTTTGAATATTTTTCTAATGTTTTTTCCAAATACAGAGAATTTGGCAATATCTCTCTGAATTCGTTCCTGAAAATAAGAAAGCACGAATTTGTGCATCGCTTAAATTAAAACAAAGATTACATAAATATTTTCTTCGATATCACGAATCATTTGAATTATTAAAATAGAATGTATGCTACTGTTTTTTAGAATTTCATTGAAGGGAACAAAATGCAATAACTAGCAAGAGCATTTTAGTGGAATTTATTTTATTTCGATAGTTTTTCTCTGTTGGTCGATTGTACGCAAAATATATGTTTTCCGAGATGCCAAATAAATTATGAATGAATTTGATTATTTAATTCACACATGGGTTGGAAGTTCGAGCTCGTTTGTTTTTATTTATTTCCCCTGGGAATTTCAACTATATTAAAAATCACGTGATTTGATTCCAGCATGCTTTGTTATTTTTAGCTGTGATTTGGACAGCTGTTTCAGCTTGCTTCGTATGATATACAATAAATGTCGATATTCAAAGTTTATATTTGAATTGCTATAATTACAGTTTATTTTTTATTTAAATTGAGCAGTTATTTTAGCAAATTTGGAAATTTATTGTTCATATTTGTTTGTGTGTGTTAAAATCTCTATAAATAAAATTTAATCCTATGTCATTTCATATTTTGATAATCGAAAAATATAAATGAAATATAGGAAAATTAGCTTTTGTTATTTTTTTAAATTTTGGAGTATTTTTACATAGCAATTTTGAATTGTGTGTCTGTGTAAGTTTATTTTTATTCTTAAAATTATTTTCATATTACTTATTTTTGTAGGTATAATCTTAGATTTAGAAAGATCTTACATATCAAACTTATGTTAAGGTCTTTTTAAATCATATTTTATTTTATCACAGCAGTTATGTACCATCATGTATTTAATTTTCAATTGTATTTATATGTTGCCATAATTTTCTCTTGATTTATAGTAATCTCTGTCGTCCAATGATATGTTTAAAATATCAAAATAGTGATATTTAAAATCAATTTAGATGCTTTTTTTATACTTTTAATAAAATTTTCTCAATCTTACTACTCTTCAAAAGGAAACACTCTTTCTTTCCCCTTTTTTTTCTTTTTTTATAATGTTAAAATGTTTAAATTTCTTAAAAAGTTTTGACTTTTCTAAATGGGAGATTATTTTTTAATCAATTTCATGCGTCTATATATAACCGTAGATGGTTGGTACCTTTCTTGATTACGAATAAGGCCTACTTTTATAATAACATACTGTGGTCCACTATGACTATGTTCGTTTCAATTGATTTTCATGGGCCAATAGCAATTTCTTATGATTTTTGTAAGGTTATTTATCACGTAACTTGAGTTTCGATTTCATTTCTCGTTTGGAACTCATTTTCTCTAATAATAATATCTTTCATGAATCCTTCAAATTTGGCATCATTTTTTATCATATTTCCCAGTTT
>JAPDSC010039782.1:244885-266755 GCA_026290005.1 Latrodectus geometricus
AGTGTGATGTAAAATGTATGATTTATACGTTACAGACCGTTTTGTTCAACCCTATATCTCGGCCATCTTTAGTACATGGTATATGCTTAGAAAAACGCAAAATTTACAAATTATATATCCAATTTCAATTTGTTAGTATCATACATCTCCAGATCAAATGCTCCATTTTCAAGTTTTGAAACTGCTATATAGTACATAATAATAAAAAAATGATGATCTAACTAAAAAAGACTCACTAGAGATTCCACTGAGATGGTATTAGCTTTTATGGAGCTCTAGAACAAGAGTTTAATATCCTGTAGGATAAGTGTTCCTGAAAAACTAATGTGTTGTTTTTAATACCGATGATTCATAGACTGTGCTTTGCCTCAACACGATTGCCGCTGTTTGAAGCAGACAACACTACCACTCACCCCGACATCCCCCACTTGACCAAAGGTCAAGAACAGGACGTCACTGAACGTGTAAACCTGGTAAATATAACTTCCAAGAGACTTCCACTCCAAGACCAAGTACCTATTTTTAGATTTTCACCTGCCCCTATTTCGGTTGGCTTGTGCTCACAACTATATTTTCTTGCACAAATTAATGATCCATAATGGTGACTATCTCATTATTATATCACTTGTCTTATTCATAGTAATAAAATATACATATCCTTAACTGAGAACACTGATAACAATTATCTGTACAGGTGACTTCTTGTGTTTAATTTCTGGGATTTATGCGAGTAGTTAGAATGAGGACACTGAGCCGCAACTGCCTTCTCACAGTTGTTGCTAAATCATTTACATTTGCCTTGACACCTGAACAAACGGATTGTATAATTTGATGCGGTTTGAACTATTCTCAATGAGAAAATTGAAAAGAAACATCAAAAGACAAGAAGCTTGTTTCGAATACCTCTTAAGCCTAATTACGCACAATCACTTAAAGGGGGGGGGGGGATAATTACCATTATCTGTCCTTGAAATCAATGAAATCTAGTAATGAAATTCGATTCTTGTTATTTTAACTTTTTATTTGTATGTTTTTTCTATATAGAGATAAAATTCACGTAAAATAAAAAAATTAAAAATGTTTTTTTATTTGTTTAACAACTTTTTTGTTTGTTATCTTTTGTTCTGTTAATTTCTTAAATATACAAGACAAATATGCAAATTTTTAATTTAGAACAATTCTATTTTTATCCGCAAATATCTATTCCTTGTCTGTAATAAAACATTTGATCCAACGTAGTGTCGTAGTCTAGCACTGAACATTTTTTATTTATTTATTAACTATTATTTTTTGTTTTTTAAAATATTTTAATGAATAGTTCTCTGCATTCCATTTTATTAGAATAAAATCCGGAATACTCTTACTCATTCCTATCTAGTACACATAGCAAATCGTTCAACAATGATTAGAATCGAACTGGGAACCTTCCATTCTATAACACTCAATCTTATTAATAGGTGACATTATGTGTATGAGTCCTTTAATAAATAAATAATTTCATTTAAAAACAATAATATTTATAAATTATCCAAACTAAAGCACTTTTAATGTAGCTTATTTAGAATAGTATAATTCGAATAATAAAATAGTTCTTAATTTTTTTGGTTTGTAAAGCGTATAATTGTAAAATATCAAAACTGATTTAGCGAAAAATTTCTGCATCGATGTATCAATCTAGTTTGTAGTCATATTTAAATCTAAACTCAAAATTAAAATTGAAGCCCATAAATTATAAACTAAAAAGGATCTTCCAAATACATAAATGAAAAATGCATATATAAAGAAGAGAAAAGAAATATTTAAAATATAAAAAAATCTATAAAAAATGAGAAAGTAAATTGTAATTCTGGAGTGACTTTGAATTAAAATGCAGACTTCTAAAATATTATAGAAAAAAATCCTATTTTTATTTGGCACACGTTACAAACACGAAACTAGGAATTTCAACATAAAATGTTTTTATAATTTTACTCTGCATTTTGGCTGGCACACGACAACAACAACAACAACAACTCTGCATTTTCTCAAAAAAGTTATTTCTTTTTAATGTTTTTATGCCTAAAACTCCATAGTTTTAATGGTCCACTAATTTTTTCATGATTTTTAATTGCAGAAGAAATGCTATATTTTATAATTTATAATGTATTGTATGATTTCCATATTTTTTTTAAATGAA
Organism: Latrodectus geometricus; assembly: GCA_026290005.1. Classification (NCBI taxonomy): domain Eukaryota; kingdom Metazoa; phylum Arthropoda; class Arachnida; order Araneae; family Theridiidae; genus Latrodectus; species Latrodectus geometricus. Next base: position 247,062 of record JAPDSC010039782.1, read on the forward strand.
AAAGATGAATATTAAAACATAATTTTTTTATAATTTAGCATTTATTCAAAACTTTTTCACTTAAATATTAGCAAAAACATTTATTTATTATAGAAAAATATCCGAAGATCTTTATTGTTTCAAAATTTTAAGATTTAACTACAACGAATTGATTTTGATGATTATCTTGCATAGGATTTGAATATGACATATTTTTTGTAATATGAAATTGCTAGACCATAAAAAAGTTTCTCATCACAGAAATCTAATTCATTACTATGTTAGTAACTATATTAGTTCTTATTTTAGTCATTACAATGTTACGATTATATTGGATTGTTTGGAAAGTCATTTCGTTTTTCTCACCTGAATAAGTGTTTTGCTAGTGAAAACCAACTACACTACTGCCCATTAAAATTGCTACACCAAGAAGGCGACATGCTACAGACGTGAAATTTATACGAAAGGAAGAAGGTGCTGTGATATGCAAATGATTAGCTTTTCAGCGCATTCAGACAAAGCAGGCTCCAGTAGCGACACCTACATTGTGTTTAAATGAGGAAATTGTTCAGCCGGTTCCTCATACACAAATTGCATTTGAACGTTGGTACCTGGTGAAAAGTTGTTGTGATGCCTCGTGTAAGAAGGAGAAATGCGTACCAGCACGTTTCTGACTTTGATAAAGGTCGAATTGTAGCGTACCGGAATTGTGGTTTATATTATCGCAGTATTTCCTCGCGTCGGTCAAGATCCAATGACTGTTAGCAGAATATGGAATCGATGGGTTCAGGACGGTAATACGGAACGCCATGCGGAATGTCAACGACCACCTATCATTAGCAGCCGAGAAGACAGGCATATTATCCGCATGGCCGTAACGGATCGTGCAACCACGTTACGAGCCGTGAGTCAAGAAATGGGGTCGTTTGGAAGACAACAAGTGTCTGCACGAACAGTTCGACGACGTTTGCAACAGCATGGACTCTTAGCTCAGTGACCGTGGCTGCGACTTCCCTTGACGCTGCTTCATAGACAAGAGCGCCTTCAATGGAGTGATAAACGACGAACCTGGGCGTACGAATGGCGAGACGTCATCTTTTAAAATGAATCCAGGTTCTGTGTACAGCATCATGATGGTCGCATCCGTGTTTGGCGGCATCGTGGTGAACGCACACTGGCAGCGTGCATTCGTCATCGTCATACTGGCCCATCACCTGGCGTGATGGTATGGGGTGCCATTGGATACACGCCTCGGTCACCTCTTGTTCGCATTGACGGTGCTTTGAACAGTGCACATTACATTTCTGGTATGTTACGACCCGTGGCTCTACCCTTTATTCGAGCCCTGCGAAACCCTACGTTTCAGCAGGATAATGCCCGACCGCATGTTGCCGGTATTGTACGGACCTTTCTTGATACAGAACATGCTCGGCTGTTGCCCTGGCCAGGACGTTCTCTAGATCTTTCATCAACAGAAAACGTCTGGTCAATGGTTGCCGAGCGACTGGCTCGTCACCAAACGCCAGTCACTACGGTTGATAAACTGTGGCATCGTGTTGAAGCTGCATGGGCATCTGTACATGCAATCCAATCTCTGTTTGACTCAATGCCCAGGGGTATAACTGCTGTTATTACTGCCAGAGGTGGTTGTTCTGGGTACTGATTTCTCAGGATCTATCCAGCCAAATTTTTTGAAAATTTAATCACTTGTTATTTCTAGTATAAAATATTTGTCCAATAAATATCATTTTGTTATCTGCATTTCTTCCTGGTGTAGCAATTTTAATGGCCAGTAGTGTAGTTCTTAATTTTTTTGGTTTGTAAAAGCGTATAGATTTAGCGATGTATCAATCTTGTTTGTGGTCATATTTAAATCTAAACTCAAAATTAAAATTGAAGCCCCTAAATTATAAATTAAAAAGGAATCTTCCAAATACATAATTGAAAAATGCATATGAAAATAAAAGAAAAGAAATATCAAAAAATTTAAAAAAAATCTATAAAAAAATGAGAAAGTAAATTGTAATTCTGGAGTGACTTTGAATTAAAATGCAAACTTCTAAAATATTATAGAAAAAAATCCTATTTTTATTTGGCACACGTTACAAACACGAAACTAGGAATTTCAACATCAAATGTTTTTATAATTTTACTATGCATTTTCTCAAATTATTTGTCTTTAATGTTTTCGTGTCTAAAACTCCATAGTTTTAATGGTCTACTAATTTTTTTATGTTTTTTAATTGCAGAGAAACTGCTATATTTTATAATTTATAATGTATTGTATAATTTCTATATTTTTTTTTCTTAAATGAAAAAGGTGAATATTAAAAAATAATTTTTTTATAAATTAGCATTTATTCAAAACATTTTTTTATAAGTATTAGCAAAAACATTTATTTATTCTAGAAAAATATCCAAAAATCTTTATTGATTCAATATTTAGAAATTTAACTACAATGAATTGATTTAGATGAATATTTTGTATATGAATTGACAGTGACATATTTTTTGTAATATGAAATTGCTAGACCACAAAAAAAGTTTCTCATCACAGAAATCTAATTAATTACTATGTTTGTAACTATATTATTTTTTATTTTACTCATTACAATGTTATGATTACATTGGTTTGTTCGGAAAATAATTTCGTTTTTCCCACATGAATCAGATATTGCTAGTGAAAACCAACCATTTTATGAGTATGAAATCATTCTAAAACCAGAAAAATGGTTAAAAAGTATTGGAATAGAATTGACAATATACAATTCATGATAAAATATTTATTCGCTATACGTTTTTCATTTTCATATAAAACGAAATAGCTTTCCGAACAACCCAATAAAATACCACGAAAACATTATTTCTCCATTTCCCTGTTTCTACTACTTATAAAACATTTTTGTTTTGTTTTGAATTAAAAATTTATTTTTAATAAATTCTGCTGAAGCTATTTGAAGGTTTTGTACTTATGAAAGAATTTTTCTACTCTACAAATCTTATTTTATTTTAAATTCAAAATAACTTGTTCAATCGAAAATTAATAATAATATTTAAATAGAAACACTAGAATAGTTTTACATGATATGGTAGAAAATTATAGAAATTTTTTATATTATACAAAATATTTCCATATTTTGTTTGATATAAATTTAAAGTATAATAAATTGAATTTTTTCTTCTGTTGTCTGAAAATATAAAACATTATTAATAAAATCTTACTTAATTAAATTTCTTCTTAAATTTCCATATTTTATATGAAATTTTTAATTTAGTTTATGTATAAATTCTTTAGAAATTTTATCAAATGATAAAATAATAAAAATTAGACTCTTATTAAAATGTACGTAAACTGTGTTTTTTCTACTTATTGTGTTTGAAATTTGTTTATTTTCAGGTCCAGTTGTGGGGGTCCTAGGTCAGCAGTACGGCATCCGTACTGTAACTTTCTACGGGGGTGTAATAGCAGCCTTGGGAGCTCTGTTATGTTGCTTTGCGCCAACAGTTACTTGGATTTCTGTCTTTTTTGGAGGAATACACGGTAATTTCTTTTTAAGTTTGCAAAACAGATTCTAAAGAATATAATCTTATTCGTATATAGTTCTCGCAAAATTCAAAACCTAGTGTTGCCATATAGACTTAATAGAGAAATCGTTATATAGAGAACCTTATTTTTCTGTTTCAAGAAATGAGAAGAGGTCCTTATTTAGAGTTTTGTAAATGTAATGATTATCACATCATGCTTCTTTCGTATCAACGATTAAAGATATAATAACTTAAAGTAACAAATCATTATGCTATTCTTAGCAGAATACTTTCCCAACAGCATATAATTGGAAAAATAGCAATATTTAAAGCACTCTTCAAACATTGTTGAGAAATATAACCGGAATTTTTTAAATCGAAATTCACTTTAATAAAAAAAAGCAACTGAAGGCATTATTCTCAAGTGAAATTTCAATTGATCAATAATACACTTAACATTGCTAAAGAAACGAAAAGGAATGTATGACCCAAAAAGGAATAAAATAAGAACCTTAAAAGGTACCTTTCTACTTCATAAAAAGATTATTAAATAAAGAAATTATGAAAGGAAAAATTAATTTCCTTTACAAACTGCATCAATCAAAAATATTTTAAGCTTCTGAATCACAATTACTTAAGTCATAATAATTAGATTAGTTAAGTTATAACAATAAGAGCAAAAAGTTAATCAACTTGTTGAAATTCTGTTTTATAAGTTAAAATTTTTAAGCAAGGATTATAATAATGAACTGACTAGCATTTTGAACTATTCTTCTGAAAAAATTATGGTTATCTACGAAAAAATTATGAAGTAAACTTTTAGTTTCATTCTGATAGAATCTTAGAGGAATTTTATCTGAGATATCCAGAAGCTTGCTATCGGAATTATGAGTCAAGAAACTCCAAATACAATTTTATCTAAAATGATTACCAGTTTGGTAATCATTTTAATTATCAATTAAATTCTGTTCTTATTTTTATCAACCTTGAACAGTGAAAAATAGTTAGCGATATAATATTAATAGCCATAGAAATAGAATATTAGGCTAAAGCTTAAACACCTTGCATAATAATTTAACCTTGCTAGCTTTAAACTAATATTAGAAGTATATTTTACAAAAACGGCGTATGAGTATATTATTGTTCTGGGCTATTTCCGATATCAAAAGTGGCTTTTTAGATCAGCCAAACATATATAAGATTTATATCTTACCTCCCAAGTATTCTCCAAAATGCTCAACTGATGATAAATCTGAGAAACATGAAAATTTTCAATTTTTCTTCTGTGATGTTCATGTTAAGTAAGATTGTGCAATTTGAAAATTGAGCAGCAGTAGATCGAGAAACAACATAAGTAGTCGCAGGATGTTTTTGATTTCTTTGAATCATTATTATAGTCATAGTCTTTGTTGAATCCTTGTTAGAATAGATCTAAAATCAACATTCCATATTAATCACCATTCCATATTATTCTTGCAGATAAGTTGTACAGTGCATCATATGAATGGCAAGAATGTAGTACTAATTGCAATAGATTCAAAAGAGAAGACAATTGCTGTTACAACTTAAATTGAAGCTAGATGTATAGCTCTAGAATAACTATATTCCATTGAACCCACAGAACAAGCTTTAATAATGTTTCTGTTTACATTAAGGAGACTACGATCAAAATTAATTCCCATTTTTACGATGAATAGTGCATATTCCATCTAACAAAACATTAATTTAGACCATTATATATATTATTTTAATGTCACTTCTTACAGTGACTCAAGAAGTTTAAATCAAATACGTGAACAATAGAATCTATTTACACTTGAGTTCCCTGACCCAGAATCATTTTCAAACAAGGTAATACTCAGATATATTTAAAAAATATAAATCTAGTTGATGTTTTTTTCACACCACACCCAATGCACATGCTGAATTTCTTTCATTTCCATCAGACTTGGTAAGATTTAACCCAACTTAAGCATTTAAAGAGTATAAATTGAACATCCTACACCTTTATATAACCTAAACTTCCTTTCGAATGTTGAAAATTTCTTAAGAAAATTTTAATGGACCCTGCATATCCTTGTAAATAACGTAATCAGATTTTATGCTGGTTCCAGATATGACATAAATAAATTCAGAAGTTATCAATTTCATTTCAGAATAAAATTTTTATGAGAAAATCATCAAGTGAGAGTTATTTTGACTTTACTGTTAAATTGATAGCTATTTTGTAAAATTTTAACATTAATATATAACTTTCCCTCCTACAGGATTAGGATTCTCCCTCGCAAATACTCTGTTCCAAGTAGTTGTGAATCAGTACTTCGAAAAATATCGTGCCACAGCATCTGGCATCGTCTTATCCGGAGCCTGCGTTGGCAGCTTTGTATTCCCCATCATGTTGGAAAGTATTTTGGACGCCTATGGAGTGTTTGGCTGTTTCCTTCTCCTCAGTGGTATCTTCCTCAACGTTTTGCCTCCATCCTTGGTTTTGAAATCTCCGCTTTGGATCGAGCACCCAGAAGTGTACGAGAGGCAACGTAAGAGACAGAGCTTCCCTACTGGAACCTCTTCCTAAAGTGGCATGGGTAATTACAGTATTTGCGCCAAAAGTTAACCATAACTCTCTGGTGCTGTACAAATAACGCCGTGAACGATGTTTTGCATCAGTAAAAGAGTAGAAGGGATTGTTTTAAAATATTGGGAAACAGCAGGTTTTGAACTATTCGTGTGGTAACTAATAAAGAATTAGAGCATAAATTAACTTATTAAAAGCATCAATAAGGTGTACGAGAGCAACAAAGTTTCCCTATTAGAACCTCTTCCTAAAGTGGCATGGGTAATTATAGTATTTGCGCCAAAAGTAAACCTTAACTCTCTGGTGCTGTACAAATAACGCCGTGAACGATGTTGTGCATCAGTAAAAGAGTAGAAGGGATCGTTTTAAAATATAGGGAAATATCAGGTTTTGAACCATTCGTGTGCTAACTAAATAAGAATTAGAGTACAAATTAATTATTAAAAGCATTAATAAGGTGTACGAGCAACGTAAGAGACAGAGCTTCCCTACTGGAACCTCTTCCTAAAGTGGCATGGGTAACTACAATATTTGCGCCAAAAGTAAACCTTAACTCTTTGGTGTTATATAAATAACGTGGTGAAACCGTGTAACATATCAGAGAAAGAGTAGAAGTAAATTATTTTCAAATAAAAAATTAGAGAAAAAAAAATTTTGTAACATTCAAATGGTAATTAATAACGAATAAGAATATAAACTAAAAGCATAAATTAGAAGGAGACATTATCTATGACATGAAAATATCGTTGATTAAAGTTAAATATTTTAATATACTACCAGTCATTCAACCTAACTATATTACACCAAAATGTATCTATTTAAATTTTATTAATATCACAAAGGTAATTTATTTTTATGAATTAGTCTTGAATTATTAGCAGAAAATGTTTTTAATACGATTTTAATGTTTGATATTAAATGATATAGTGATTAAGTTTACAAATTAAATGTAATAGTAAGCAGATTGATCAATTAAAATCATATCAAGGAAACAATTTTTAAGGTCTTGAATAATTTTTAAATTAGTAATTTTAAAATTTAATCATAATTATTAAAATGCTTGAAATTTTTTTATTTTTCTAGATAATTTTCAAAGCAAAAAAAGTTTCATACTCAAAATGTTATAATAATCATATCATAAAAGAGATATTATTATTAAAATAATGTCGAATATAGTAAATTAATTATGACATGATATTAATTTTTTAATTAATCAGGATACTAATTTAAATTTATTAAATAATAATATTAATTTAATATTTTATGTTCCAATATATGTATAGTGAAGTTGAACAAATTTAATTAGTGTGTAATAATTTAACTAGTGTGTTACTAATCATATCAAAACCAATTTACTAATTTTAGTTTAATCAAATCTGTTAAATAAATAAAATAAAATAAAAATAAATCATTAATTGTACTTTTACTAATGGTATGTCTAAGTTAATTATAACGAAATTTTATTTCATAACTGCATCAGTTTTTCCTATAGTCCTATTAAGATAATGTTCTAAAACATAAGTACATTACAATTAAAGCCTAATTTTTATTAATAATAGTTTTAATTTAAATCTATACAAATTTTACTTTCAGAACGTCTTAGAAGATACCTAAATATTAGTCTGGGGAAAAAGAAATCCATTATTTTTACGTGAACTTTATGTAACTTCTTTTGGATTCATTTTGTAAAAAGGTTTATAACAGCTTTCATGTAGATTTTTAGGTCTTGCGCGTTACGACTGCTGACATGCGGTTAACTTCGATCATTTTTGATATTTTATAGACATTTTCGACGATGCTGTATCCACAGGCGAGGTGCATGTCTAACATCAAAAATACCCGAACTGAATCGACGAAACAAAAATTGTACGTAACTGGTAGTTACAGTCTTACATAGGACGATAAACAATTTTAGCCACCCGATTATCTTTTTCGCCGTTACAAGAGAAAAACGAAAATGTATCGAATTTTCTGTTTGTTGTCTTCCATTTTTAAAACCTTGTACTCGTAACTGAATTAATCAAACAAAAAACCGCAAGAGGATATTTTAGTGTCAAATGTCACCTTTCCAACGAGCATAAATCTGAAATTGTTTGATAGATACCTCACGAGATATCGATCACTACAGAAGTCTACCGAAAAAATAATGGATTACTTTTTTCCCAAACTAATATAAATATCGCAATAATAAAATCAGTAATTATAATCCCTACAAACTTTATAAAGTTTAAATGGGTTTTCACACATTCTTTCAAATTTTATGTGCATTTTGTTATCATCAAGAAAAAATCAAATTCATTAAAAAATACAAAATATAAATAATTCACATGAAATATCTTACTGTATTCATGATATACAATTTAATGAAGTAAAATTTACTTCACTTAATATTTATGCTATCGTCACTTTATTATATTTATTTATTATATTATAAATCACTTAATATTTATGCTATTTAATAAGAATAGGGTTTTTAATTTAACTTTTTTTGAGCTTTTATGTTTAGTTAATAGCAATAAAATTTTAAAATGCTAATACCAAATTGTTTTGAATAATTTATTTTCTATTATGAATTTGTTTAACTAATTTTCAAAAATCTTATAAAAACTGTGCTAAAAAATATAAATTACGTTAATAACTTATGAAGATCTGTTCTTTAATATCAAATATTTAAATTATTCTAAGTAATTTTTACTATTTTGTTGCAATTTTACATTTGTTATTTTTTAACAAAAAATAAGTCTATTTATATCATTTGATATTTTAATGGACATAACTTGAAAATAACTTGAAATAATTATCATTATTACCCCGGTATAAATTTAAATAATGCATTATCTAATTACATTTCAAGGTTGAGAAGATGGGAGATCTCTTAATGGAACACAAATTACACTGAAACTGTGTTGACTTCAAATTTTACTTAATGGTTATTGAAATTAATGTGATCATCGTGTGAGAGTGTATCTTTTGAAACAAGAGCCATTTAAAAACACAAAATTGGCGCCATCATTATCTTAATGAGCCGTAAAAAATATTCTATTTATTTTTTCCTTGCCTAGTGAAGTTGAATAAAACGATCGCTCTTTCTACCATAATAAAAGTCGGAAAAGAATTTTGTAAACTATTAACTGCGCATTTTAAATAAAAATGGGTCCTTTTTTAAGAAATGACGTGAAAAAAAAATAGTTATTTCTTTTTTTTTTTTATAAATTTCTTTTTTTTTATATTTAACAACACTTCTGACTTTATAAATAAAAGGGAACTATTTATTCTATTTAATAATAGAAAAAAAAATTTAAATGGCAAAAAGTAGTGTAAAGTGATTCGAATTGTTGCTTTTGTTTTTCCATTTAATGCAACAACATCATAAATGTATCATCAGTTCGTATTTTTATTGCGTAGTTCCTATAAAAATAAAAATTAATTGACATTTGGATTATAATATTAATTTTTAATTTAAACTAATGTATTTAGCACATTTACCGATATCTAAATAAATATACTTAAAAAATCTTTCAAAAAAATAATTTAAAATAATTGTAGGAAAACAAAATATATATATGAAGTGCAAATTTTATAATATTGCTCAAACAATTTCTTACATTTTTTGCAGATTTTTCCTCCAAAATCTATTAATTTTAATAAATATTTTACAAATTATGAATAATTTGAAAATTTTTACTAAAAACTTAATTACATTAGAGTATAGCATTTGAGTTTGTTTGTGTGTTTGGAATGTTTTCTAATTAAGATAGTAAACAATAAGCAATGTTATTTAATTAATAATTTTTCTTTTTAAATTAATTGTTCTTCCAAAAAAATTTACTGTACTCATATATTTTAACACATTTACTATAAATCATATATATGTATATATATAAATAACAACTAAAAAACTTGAAATTGAAATTAAAAAGAAAACATGCCTTTTCTCGTTAGGGTCCTAAATGGTGTAAAAACGTTTCGATTTTCTAACGTTTTTCGAACGTTCGACCCCAAACTTAATATAAATTGAATGCTGTAATCTAGAATCTACCTATGGAGCAATATAAATATAAATAAATACAAGAATACATAAATCCACAAAAATAGTGTTTAAAAAGAACTAAACTAAGAACTTACTTAAAAATCTTAAACTAACTAAAAAATCTTACTTTCAAATTTAAGAACATGCAATTTAAACCGTTTTTGAAAGTTTAAGAAATATGAAGTTGAAAAGTATAACGAGATATATTTTTAGTTAAATATACATATGTACATATATTTAATTAAAAACTCTTTATACTTCTATAACGGTCACTAATCGAAATCGAATATTTTCTTCTATATTAAACTCATATAAGATTTGTTTCAGAACTTAAACGCCTTAGGTAAATTTGGCATTTAATTGACAGCTGAAAAACACTCGATATTTTTAAGAGAGAATATATTTGGAAAAGATTTAGATCTTGACTAGGAAAATTTTGCAGTTATCTATGTTTTTTCATAATGATAACATATTATACCATGGATACCATATTAGTAACTTGAAATAAACTACATATTTTAGTCAATATAAAACACATGGAAATAGGAAATCAAAATCAGTTTTAAACGTAAATATAGATAAAAACATCGACAAAAATAAATTTTCTGAAAGTCTATTGCATCTATAAGAGTAAATATATAACATAATTAGTAAAATTTTAATAATTTCGTTAATTCATGGTAATATTTAATTAATTATTTATTTGATTTTACCATTATAGTTGATTAAAATAAATCTGTAATTGCAATATGTTAATGATATTAAGGTTTCTATTATCATTTGCTTTACTTTTAAACAGCGGTGTAACATATCTGTATTTCATCAAATGAAATGCTAGAAAAAAAGTAATCAAAATGTTGTAGATTCTTTTATAATTTCAATAAAATAGACTGAGTTAGCCATTATTTTTAATTTCCCTTTTTGTCTTGAACTAAATATTATTAGATTATTTGATATAGAATTTAACAAAGAAAATATTAAATTTCTTAACAGGAGTATCACTGAAGAACAAACCCAACTCATCAGTCGAAGTTGCTGTTGCCATCAATGAGAAAGAAGAAAAATCGCCTGATGCCCAGAAATACACCCGCTCTCTAAGTAACTGTTCCATACAAGAACTGGATGTTTTCAGTCTCGCTCAAAACTCCCAATCCAAAGCATATTCAGGTATTCGAATTCCTCGTACCAGAAAACTCAAATTCAATTCTTCAGGGAAATCAGAAGAGAAGAAAAATGTCATCTGTACTCTGTACAACGTCACAGAACGTTCTTTCGAACACTCGCATGCAGTTCAGGTTCGAATTTTAGTTAATATTTCGAATCTTTCTTGAACTAAACACATTACAATTTGTTAATTTTGTTTAAAAATTAAAATTATAAATTTGTGTTTATCATACAATAGTTATTTAACGAGCTGAATAATTCCACAGAAACTGATCGGACATAACTTATAAGCGCTTCAGTTATATATATTATTAGCAAATACATAAATACTCTAACAATGCGAACTTTTAAAGAATTAAAAGTTAATTTTAAAATAAGATTATTTGAAATAAATATTGCTGAAATGAACCTTAAAGTCTTAAAATGGTAAGCACTGAAAAAATGTAAAATAATAAAAAAAAATAAATAAACAATTTGAATAATATTGATGACGAAAATTCAAAATAATGAACTGAATTCTAAGAGCAATTTTAGAAAAAAAAAAAATTTAATTCTAATAAATTTATTATTCAAAATTATATTAGTTTGGGGAAAAAGAAATCCATTATTTTTACGTGAACTTTATGCAACTTCTTTTGGATTCACTTTGTATAAAGGTTTAACAGCTTTCATGTAGATTTTTAGGTCTTGCGCGTTACGACTGCTGACATGCGGTTAACTTCGATCATTTTTGATATTTTATAGACATTTTCGACAATGCTGTATCCACATGCGAGGTACATCTCTAACATCAAAAATACCCGAACGGAATCGACGAAACAAAAATTGTACGTAACTGGTTGTTACAGTCTTATATAGGACGATAAACACCTTTCACAATTTTAGCCACCCGGCTATCTTTTTCGCCGTTACAAGAGAAAAACGAAAATGTATCGAATTTTCTGTTTGTTGTCTTCTATTTTTAAAACTTTGTACTCGTAACTGAATGAATCAAACAAAAAACCGCAAGAGAATATTTTAGTGTCAAATGTCACCTTTCCAACGAGCATGAATTTGAAATTCTTTGATATATACCTGACTAGATATCGATCACTACAGACGTCTACCGAAAAAATAATGGATTACATTTTTCCCAACATAATATATATAAATTTGAATCTCAGTGAGTCTTAAAACATTAACCCACTTCAATTAATATCAATGATCAGTTTTATTATCTCAAATTCATTTAATTTCCCATGTTTGAACTTTAATATTGAATTCTCATTCTGCATATTTTATCTTTTATTAGTTTACTATATTTAAATCAATTTAGTTCTTTGGGTTTAGTTTGAATCAGTGAATTGGCTTCGTTGAAAATCAGTTTGAGAGTTAAATATTTTGTGAATGAATTCCAAATGGTTTCAAATTTGCGTTTAACTCATAAAAATTTGAAAGACATTGTAAAATTATTAGTGAAGGATGATTTATACATGATTTTTGTAAACAATCAAAGCATAGGTTTATGCAAACGGTTTCCAAACGTTTGTAGATGTCTAAGCTATGCAATAACTTATAATCATGAAAAACATAAAAGTAAAAATGTAGAATATATAAAGCCTTAATTTATTCCCACTTTTATTTGGAACATAATCAGCTCAAGAAATAATATGAAATTCCATACTAAATTATAGATATTTCCTGATAAAGCAAAATGTAACTTTATAAAAATGACTTTATGTGCTGAAAAGGAAAGACTTTTGAAAATTGAAAATACTTATAAGCAATAAATTATTTACAAATGATATTATTTGTAGTGGATGAAAAAAGTATTAAATCATTAATTTATGCTTACAAGTTTTTGCTTAAGCATTTATTTTTTTTTACAAATAATTAATGAAAAAGTACAAAAAATTATTCTTTTAATAATAAAAAATGACAATTTTTTAAAATAAATATTAATAAAAGAAACCTAGTTCTAAGTTAAAAAAAAATTATAAAAAAAATCAAAAAGTAAGTTGTATTCTTTGTTTAAATTCTAAAATACATTCCATATTGAAAAGTCTCAGAATAAATAGTGTAAAAAAAAAAAAAAAAAAAAAAAACGTGGGAAAAAAATATGTACTATTTTAAGATAGAAATAATTACCGAAATGAAAAAATTCCAAAAAGTGTTACCAAATTCTAATTAATACTACCAATTTTTCAAAAAATTATTGTTGACTAAAAAGATTACTTTATCCACATAAAAAATATAACATATTTATCTCATTAAAATAGAATTAGATTTTACAATGGCAAAAGAGATTATAATTTCAATTCTTAAATGGTTTACTTCTTCTAGAAAAGCAATTTGCATTCCAATGACCATGCCTTTGAGTCGATTGAACTTAACAAAGATGATATCTTAAAAGATGAAAAAATCTCCAGTGATTCCAAAGAAGGATTTCTGCAGAATATGAAAGATATCATTCTGCTGTACAGGAATCCAGTCTATATCCTTATTAGCTTATGCGTTGCCACTTATTTTTGGCTCTTCATCCCTGTTGTAACCGTAATCGTAGACTACAGCAGAGACAAAGGTATACCTGAACAAAATGAAAAGTACCTTATCCATGCTTTGACTGTCGGAGATTTAATTGGTGAGTATATTGAATAAAATCCTTTTTAAGGAGTTTTTTTAACATGTATGCTTACCAAAATAGGGCTGTTTACTGAACTATGGCACAAGCCATTTTCTATTTTTCTTTCAGGCCAAAGATCTATTATTTTTTTAATATGTGATAATATTTAAAATATTATTGCAAATGTCCTGTCTGCTGAAACAGAGCCCCAGTACTCCAGTAGCTTCACACCACTTCCCGTTAAGATAAGCAAAGTGAAACAATCTTTGTCTGATTTCTGAGGGTGACCACATTCTGCTTACTGAGTTACTGGAGATTCATGGGTTGAAGACGTGTCCACCTGAACACGTCATCCTAATCAACCCAGCACTCAGAGGGAAATGTCTAAAATGCGTTCACTTTCATCTCTATATACTTCTACCTATACACGCGCCCTCTATATTCTTTTGACACTCAACCAGAGGCATTTGCAATGATGCTGACGAACTTTCGACGGACAACATTATTTTATAGAATGAATCACTCTTCCTGTAACAATAACAGTAAATGTAATGATAATCGAGTTAAAGTTTGATGACACAGTGAAGAGAAGTTGTTGTAGCTATCTCTTGTCAAGCGCAGGGTAAATTGGTTTGTAGTTGTTTTGGATCCCACTATCACAACCATCAATCGTTGTCCGACTCAGGGCTTGATACAGGGAAGATGCTGGTTCAACAACAACAACCACTAGTCGGTATTACTAATACATTGAACAAATAGCACATTATCTATCAAATTTTACCAGCTTTGCTTTATACCTTGCCAGCTGCCACATTCCATCAGAAATACATTGGCTCAAGGTTCCTTTCTAACTCATCAAATTCCATTACTTCTCTAGTCTAGTGTAAACTTCTATCGAACACTTTGGTTATTAATTTGAAACTGTCTCATCGGGAATTGTTGCATCATTTGTAATTACTCGAGAAAAAAGCAAAAACCGCTGTTCCCAATTAACGCACAGTAAGCCTTTTAATTCAGTATTGCGGGATGTAACACGAATTATTGTCAGAAGTGTAAATGAAACACATTACAAATTTTATTATTCTCTCCTTCTTAAGAAACCCCTTTTTTTAATCAATTATCATTTATATTGCTATCTAAATTTTTAAATTAGCTTTGATATATCTTCTATATATTATCTCATTATCTTGCATTTTCAATGTTGCCAGTAATGCAATTTAGTAGAACCACATTATATTGCAAAGCATATATGATTATAATGTAACACATCATGTACTGAAATCATCATTTACAAAACTGGTGTTTTTACTTGTAGTTTTCAACATTAAATTTGTTGATACATATAAGACATTTAATAATTAAAATTTTATTTTATTTAATACATGCATTATAATGTATTTAAATTTTAGAAACATATAAATAAGTTTTTTTCATGATTTTGCTTTAAAAAAATATTACTATTATTATATACTATTGCTTCGTTTAAAATACTTATTAACAAATCATATAATTACTTGTAGAAAAAGTCTGAGTATTAACATTGAAAACCTTAATTTCCTCTTACTTTGTTCAATCGTAATTCACAGCTAATTAGATTAGCAAGATACGGGTATTTGCTTTTTGCTAAAAGGTTGTATCTATTTTTTTTTTTTTTTTTACATCTATTCTCGCATCAATTTGCTGTTTTGAAAGACTTCTCAAGGTTAATGGGCTGAGCTTTTTCTCCAAACAAATGTTCGCTCTATGTCAAGGACAGTGTAAAATATTTTGGCGTTTCCCACATGGGGTTCGACATATGATACGCACGAAAAAAAAAATATTATTTGCACACAAAGAATTCCAAACTGCTGACGCCGTATTCATGTTAAATCAACACGTTACAATCATTAAAACGTGCTGGCGGATGAAGAAATTGTAAGCAAGTTTAACTCAAATGTAACCGATCTCTTCATTGAATTCGTGTAATTTAAAAACGATACAAACTAATTGCTTCGAAAGTTTTTATTTCATTGATGAAATTATTTTATACATTAAGTTAATCGAATTTGCGGGTTTAAATATTAAAAACTAAATATTCATTACATTGCGGTCACATTTGTTGTCCAACTTTTGTTTTTAAAAGCAGTAAGCTCAATCTGTTTTTTTTTTTTTTTTTTTTTTTTTTTTCTTTACGAGTGGTTGTCTAGGTTGGCAATATGGGGTGCGCTGCTTTACTTTTTCAACTGAACCGCAATTCGGTGTGGAGTTCGACTTCTTCAGTATACACATGCCATAAGTATAAGGTAGGCAACTATTTATACAAGGAAAGGACAAAGACGGGAAAGTACATCCGTGCCCACACCGAGATTCGAACCCAGGACCTCCCTATCCGTAGTAAGGCCCGCTGACTACTAGACAGAGGGGCGGCAATTAAATCTCTTAAAAATCTTAATTATAAACCTATTAGTTTTAAAGAAATTGCTTAAAAAATTTGGCACACATTTCTGTTACAGCCAACATGTAATTGCCTAATATTATAATTATAGTAAGATTAATTATTGTTTTCTGAGATTTAAATCTTAAAATTATAAGCCAATTTTTTTAAAAATAATCTAATAAAAATATTAAATTATTTTAATAAATAATTCTTTCAAATATTAATTTTTTAACTTAAATTACATTAAATCTAGTTTTCCTTTTTCTGATATTTTAATTTTGAAAACTAATTTTTCTTATTTTAAAAAGAGCTATAATTTAATCTTAAAATAATACACGAGGAGATAAATGAATTCCATTATATACTCACTTTCTAAATAATAATCAATGGGAAGTTACTAGTAACTTCAAGAAATGTTGCACTGACTGATATAAAATGAATTTAAAAAATTCAAATATATATATATATATAATTGATCATAGAATAAAACAAAGAAGTACGTAACAAATGGAATAGTGTGTTTTCGTAAGATCATATAATAGTGGATTCACTAACAAAAAGGAAGTTTAAATTCAAAACAGATAAAATCAAACGACATTTATGGGATGCACGTGCACACCTCATATACACCCCAATAAAAGAACAATGGCAATATACACATAAAATAATGAGCAAGTGGAAGTGAACATTTTAACAGTAAGAACAATCATTTACCCCTCTGAATCGTATTTGCATCTGAACTATCTGAGTACTATCTACGACAAACACTATCTGAGTATTATTTGCACTAAATCTACGTGTAGTACTACGAGAGTAAATGCTTTCAGGCCTTTTCTTGGAGGTCGATTTTGGCTTGAAGATGAATAAAAGTCAATTAAAAATAGTGAAAACTATTATTCTGTAATTTTTATTTCAATGACAATTAACTTCATAAATGTTATAGACTTCCACAGGCAAATTAAATTTATTTAAAAATTCATTATTGTCTGATGGATTCTTAGTATGTTTTAAATCTGATATTATATGTGTATAATCTATAGTAAGGATAATGAATTTTGCTGGCAAAGTTCTGAGTAAGAAACAAACAAAAGGTTATTTCTGATTTGTTGACTTAATATTATTTATAGACTTAAAAAAATGTATTAATACTCATTTAACTCATTAGTAAAAAAGAAAAAAACTATTAAGTAGTTTTCATAGTCACACAAAGAAAGTTTACATTGCAAAACCACTGAATTAATTAAAAAAATCATAATAAGTTTTTTTGTTTCTTGTAATCTATAATCTGATAACTAATGATAAATTTTACGTGACGGTTTGTTAATAATATATTACTAAAGATCTATTAATCAAAAAAATCAGTTACATATAATTTTGTTTCTTTAATTTCTCATCAATGTACGCTAGAATAAACAAATAGCAGGTATTATATTAAATGAAAATCTAATTAATTAATTGATTACAGCTCTTAATTCTATAACGGACATTTCACTTGTTTTTTTTGTTTTTTTTTAACCATAAAGTGGCTGTTTCTTTCGTTACGGTTGAGATCATGTGTACGTCACTTTATTTTACTTTTAATGGGTCTGTGAGTTAAACAAATAATCGTTTTCACCAATAAAGTTGAATATACAATTTTGTTCACCCATCAATTTATCAGTGGTCACAAGTCACAAGTCAATTTATCAGTGGGTATAGCTCTTTAGACAGCAGTTAGAAAAATTTTTTTCCCAATATCTTAGTGGGATTGGTTATTTTATGGGGTCTTAGTAGTTATCTTAGTGGGATTGGAGATTTGTGTCTCTTGATATCTCTATTTAAAAATAAATACTTATTGATCATTAAGTAAACATAAATTTATTTCATGTAGCATATAAAGCACATTAAATATTAATATTTGATTGCTTATGCAAGCAATAAATAAACCATAACATTCATTTTATAATTAGTTAAAATCGTCAAAAACGATTTAATTTTTTTTTTTTTTTTTTAACTTACAGAGCCATTAAAAATATGTTGATTTGACCCATATTAATAAAATAATTTTTTGTAAAAAAATTCATCAAAGAAGTTAAAATTTTTACAAGGACCAAACTTGTTGAATTTCGTTTTCTTCTTGTTACAGGACGCCTGTGCTTTGGATGGGTAATAGACTACGAAGTACTCTCGTTCCCAGCGTTTATGACACTGACTTTCATACTGCAAGGTGTCTTCGTTTCTCTATTTCCCTTTGGCATTTTCTTCTGGTTATACTTGGTTTTCCTCGTCCTCTACGGTGTGACAGCTGGGATCATATTCGTACAATTTCCAGTTTTAGTCTACAAGTACATGGACAAGAAGAAACAATCGCTAGCTGTTGGTTGTGTCGGTTTATTGTCTGGTGTGGTGACGTTTGGGATTCCGTTATTGATTGGTAAGCCCCACATTTTATATAGCTTTATTATTGAAAATTAATGGTTTGACCTTAAATGATGAATAAAGAATGTTTGGTTAAAATTAAAATTAGCTGGCTAAAAGTATCAATTTATAATGATCGACTTGAAGATCTGCGCAGACGTTAGTATTCCAACACAAATGACAATTCATTTTATAACGTTTATAATCATAAATTTCTTCATGGGTAAAATATGTTTCCATAATTATTTTGTTCAATATATATATACTAGATACGCTTGCTGGCCATGATATTTCAAAAAAATTTACCTATAACTTAGATTTCCTAAATTTTTTTTAATTATAAAATAAATAAATTCCAATAATACCTATTGTATAGAATTGTAATTGTATAAAATAGTTATTGTATAAGTATAGGGAGGTGGCTAGGTTCTTAGGAAGTTGATTGAAAGCAGCTACACGTCGTTCTAAAGCATCCCAAACATGCTCGATTAGGTTAAGGTCCGGTGATCGAGCTGGTCACAGCATGCGCTCAATTGTCTCCAGCTCAAGATAAGCATCCACGATAGGAGCCCTGTGTGGTATATGGTTAAATAGAGAAACAAGCTGCATATATTATGAAAAATAGTATCTTCAATTCTATGGAAAATTCTAAATTATATTCTAAATTCTATGGAAAATAGAATCTTATACGAATTCAACTATAAAGCCTAGAAGTTAAAGACACAATAATGCATCCCTTAAGACACAAAAAAGTGCGAAATTTTAGAAGGAAGTTTAATATTTAAAATAAACAGATTGTGACATAAATTACTGGGGAGCAGTTATCGCAGAAATACAAACAACCTATACAATGAACATCCCCGAGGAAGCATTTAAAGTATAATTTCAGCTATATATTGTAATACCTTTCTACTCCTATAAAAAAAAACAGAAGTAAATAATTATCGCATAAGAGATTTTTTGACAAACGCTTTAAAAAGTCTTACAGTCTTATTATAAGTGATGT
>JAPDSC010039782.1:273038-284977 GCA_026290005.1 Latrodectus geometricus
TAAGCTTGAAGGGGGTCGCTATATAAAAAAGTTTAAGAAGCCCTGGTATAGAGTTTCATTAATATATATGGCGCCAAAAAACCAAATATATCAAATCACAATACACAGTGATTCAGATATTTAATCAAAACAACTTCTCTCTAAAAATTACATTGAATGTTATTCTACTATATTGATAGATATGATCCCTAGACCGGTTATTTGTATAATGTGAATCAAGTTATTCGAGAACATGAAATTATTCTAACAATTTCGGAAGAAGTCGCATCTTTAATTAGGCTTGATAGATTTCTAGGACACCAGAATACTCACCTCCCCCCCCCTCGCTTCGCGGGTTTTCAAGGACAGACACCCTTTGCAAATTCTTAGAGTGCTTTAGAAGGCAATTTAAGTGTTCGGAATAAATGGTTACTGATTAGGAACCTAAGCTAGAGATAAATCATAATAAATGACAAATATATAAATCTAAATCATTTATATCCGACACGTTATTATTTGTGAGTTACTTATGTAAGAAGAAACACTTTGAACGAGGAATATAAATGTAAGCAACATTTATATGTATTACTTTGGCCAATACATATTTTCAGAAAGTTTTTTGGCTTTAATCTTGTAAAAATCTTCATTATGTAATTCGTTAACCATAGATTATTTCCTCAAACCTTAACCATCTGTCCATGGGTTGTTCATCAAAGAAAATACTCTCTATTGATGTTGATGCCTCAGGCAACTAGAATACGTGCTCAACAATCTTCATCAGATTGAAAGCTGCTATGTGATTATCGTTGGACTTACCAAACAGCCTGAGCCATTTTTCTTCACTTGAAACAATCATATCTCAGGTAGTCTCTTCTAGCTTCCACAGTTTTCAATCTGACTGCAAATAATCCTTCTGCTCATTTCGGTCTTTCATCGAAGTACTGGCAGCACAAAATCCTTTGGCTTTAAAACAAGAGCAAACGAAGCAATGTTCATTTCTTAGACTTCATTGTGAACTTGCAGTCAGCTGCAAAAGACATCGAATGGTACGAGCAAACGCCGCATGATGGGTAATAGACTGAATCTGTAGTCCTATGACTCGTGATGTTGCTGAACGATCAATCACTGCATCCACACAATAGGCTATCATCAAGTGCAGTGATGCAGCGAGGTGCGTGTGGTCGACTCAGTTGGTGTGTTCCTTCCAGCATCCAGCGATAACAGATCCACTTCATAGTTGCTTACTTCTGCTTTTCCTTCATCATTTAGAGATGTAAAATTCTCGTGAATTTTGAATCACGTGAATTTACCTGGGAACTTTTGGAATAAACCGAGAATAATGTGATCTTATTTATTTAATTTTTTTGAGAAATGAACTCCAACCAATCATATTTCTTTTGGTGGATTGATTATTTTGCCTTTGCATATATGAAACAAAATGAAGTAAAGTGCGTAACTATTATGTAAAAAATGATCCTTCTGTCTTCTAAGGTCTATGGTCGAAAGTTAGCTAATATTTCATGCTTTGAAAAACACAAATATTAATAAAAAAATAATGAAAATTATAATGAATTAATTTAGTAAAAAAAAATTCCAAGATTGATTTCGCAGGATTGTCAAAATAAATATTGGCATTCATTTTCTTTTATCATAAATTCAAGATTAGAAAGAAAAAGTAACTTTCACGAACATTGATTTCAAAAGATATTCTAAATTGTTCATAAAATTACTTTCTTTTCTTAAAAAATTGTTTTCCTTAATTGACTAATAAGGAGAAAGTATACGGTATACTTTGAAAATAAATTATTAAAAAATATTTAAATATAAATAGTAATGTTCTTCTCTGGAAATAGGAAGGCAACAAATTATTTCAATGAATTCTTTTTTTATTTTAATATATGTTTGATTAAGAAATATCAAGATTTTCCTATCATATAAAAACATCAAAATTTCTATAATTTTGAAAAATTTCTGAGCACTTTCTAAATGTTCGAGAAATTAAACCAGGTTTATTCCCGGGAATAAGCCCGGTTTTTTCCTAAAATTAGGTCAATATTCAGTGTTGCATCACAATTAGTTTCTTCCAATATGATTACCTAATTGGGAGAAACTAATTGTGATGCAACCACGAGAGAAATTAACTCTATTGGATAACCCACTACTCCTAAAATGATATTCTTCTTCGGTCGAACTCAAAAACTTGCTCAAAAGACATTCGATGTTTGCTAGTGAGCAAAATTAAACAGAAAAAAATTTTTAAATAATAATTTTTCTTCTCTCTTTATATAGTACTTGCATTTGGCACTACAATTGCTAATACTGTGCATATACACCACAATCCAAGTGATTTGCATATTGCATAGATGAAAACGTATTATGCAAATTTCCGTGATCTGCATACATTTGGGTGGTCATTTCTAGCATAAAATAAGTAAGATTAATCGTAATATAAGTTTGGGGAGAAAGAAATCCATTATTTTTATGTGAACTTCAAAACTTCATTTAATAGGACTCGGATTCTTTTTGTTTATATAGTTTAAAACTGTTTTATGGTCGATCTTTAGCTCCCATGTGATGCCACTGATCAACATCGATTACTTCAAGACTTTATTTAAGATGTTTCGGATTTCCTATCTGAAAATGGCTTAAAAATGGTTTAATGTCGATCTTTAGGTCCTGGTTGATGCTAACATGCCAATCAACTTCGATTATTTATGTGATTTGGTTGACATTTTCGAAGATGGACCTACCCTTGTGAGGTGCATTTTCAACAGGAAATATACTTGAACTGAATCGACTAAACCGGAATTTCACATAATTGGATGTTACTGTATCGTGCCCATAAACGCCATCCATAGTTTCAGTTTCCTGGATTGCATTTTCGCCTTTATCGAAGAAAAGCCGTAAAATGTATAGAATTTTCTCTTTGTTGACTTCCATTTTTAACACTTTGTAACTCACAACTGAATTAACAAAACAGAAAACAGTAAAAGAGTTATTTAGTGCTAAACGTCATCTTTCCAACAATTTGAAATTGTTTGACCGATATTTTATGTGACATCGATCACAATAACAATCTATTATTATATATTATTTGCAAATCTAGTCTTTGTTTTAAGGACCCTCTGTTAATTGCTCTTTCAAAAAACACAAACTATACATATATAGCTATATTTTATATTTAAGTCGACAAATCTAAATACGAAATCATCTTTCTTTTATCAATTTACGAAATACTTTTCTCGAAATGTTTTATCTCCCTCTGTTTGTGCAATTCTAAATCATGTGTTCATTGGCTTCTGTATGTTTGGCTGGTATTAATAACCTAGAATTTGATGATAAAGAGATGATTTTCAAAAGTACCAGAAATTTCTTAATCATTCTTTAACCCCTTTGAATTAAATTATCTCAGCTGATATCTTGGAGAAAGAAACTTTTAAAATAATGATTTCGAATAAAATGGTAAAAGTTATGACAAAAGCTATGTTAACTTTAACCGTACTAGTGAAAAAGCACCATTCTTTTCTCACGATAAATATACTATATTTTTTCACGAAATTAGAACACACAGGAAATAGATTTTTCTTACATATTATCAGATGATTAGCGGCTATTCAATGAGAGCTCAAGTAAAAATTAAAATGCGTTTTTTAACACAATGAATAGTAGGGAGCAATAACGTATTGAATAAATGATTAAATATTTTTTTTCTATTTGTCAGCTGAATTTTTATCTAAACTTGAACTGAGAATGACTGCACTGATCATATCAATATTTTGATCTCCATAGCTTATTTCAAATAATCATGGTTCATTTCGAAATTTTCATTACATTGTGATTATCTTAAACCGTGATGAATGCTAATTTGAATTCACAGTAAAATTTCTTGTTCAGCGACTAATTAATTTAAACAATCTAACACAGTGATTCTCAACTACAGTGCTGCAGCACTTTTGTGAGCCGCCAAATTTTATAAACGTATATAGTATACATTGTTATGCTTTTTTTATATGCATAAAATAATAAACATACTGTTGATTTTGTAGTACATAATATTATTTTATTGATGCATTCAAAATTATTAGCATAAGTTATTTTACACAATGTATTATTGGTAAGTAAACAACTCTTTTAAACTTATCTTTTTCTTTGTGTGTCCTCCAAATTTTGAAATCGTTAAAAATATGCCGTGACACAAAAAAATTGAGAATCACCGCTCTAACATTAACCACGCTTCAAGAAATTAAAATTTCTTGAAGTTTTCAACTTAAAATGAGGAAAAGAACTATTTTTTTTCTTTTTAAAATTGTGATCCATGTCTAAAGAACTGGGAGAGGAGAAAGAAAGAATATAGAAAGAATAGAGATATAATATGAATATAATTTGAGATGAAAATATGTTCTTCTACAATTTTTGTAATTTCATAGCATTCGAGCCATAGAGCTAGGAGCTACTCCTTTCTGTATGGTTAATACCCTCTGTAGCTTATATCACGATATAATTAATTTGAATGATATAATGCCATTCTGAAATTTTGCGATTGTCGAGAACAAAGACATTCAACAACCTTTTCCAAGTGTTATCTATGGGTAAAGTACTGGAAAAAAATTTCAAGTTCGGATCTCTTCTTTCTACAAAGTAAAAAAAAAAAAAAAAAAAAAAAAAAAAAAAATACTATTTTTGGAAATTCAATCAATGCAGCGAATATGTTCATGCTTTTTCCAATATGATAAAGATAGAAAAATTAATTGAAACACAGAAAATGAGTCCCTAAGACAATATATTTAACTTCATTAAATAAAGACAATTTTCAAGCGTTCCACACTTGATACATATGAAGGAATAGACCATTTGCTTTCATAAGATTATACACGAGAGCTTGTTTCACCGAGGAAAACATTTTGAAGAAAACATTAAAACAAATTGTAAATATTGATATTTCTAATAAATATTTATTTGTATCCCGAAAACTACGCACATGTTTTCCCCCGAATGATAAGGCAAGTTTTCAGGAGAAAACGTGGGCGTAATTCTTAAATGTTTGAGATAAATATATCTCAAAAATTTAAAATTTCCTCTCATTTCAATACATAGCACAATATATAAATGTGTGTTCCTCTTAAACTTTTAATTCATGAAAATCTTTTCTGCAACCCTAATTAATAATGAAAGTCCGATTAACTAAGCATGTAATAAACAATGCAAACAGTTTGAAATTTCTTTACTAAAGTTTTTCAAAAAACAATTTAATTATCCAAGTTCTTTAGAAAATTTAGAATTTAGAGACGTATTTCTAAGAATTTCTCCATGAACCTATATATAGCTTAATAATTACCTATCAAAACACAAGTATTATGAAACAAAAATCGGTTCAATGGAATGTTTTCGGATTCTTACGATAGAAATTGATAAATAACAGTAAAAAGAACTTTTTTTTTTACTCGGTGCAAAAATCTTAAGAAAAAGTTGCGAGAATGACTAGAATTTGTCAGATTCACTATAAAAATACCTTTTAAGTATCTCTTACCCAGGAATTTTAAGGTTAATATATTTTCCATGATTTTGAAATTATATTAAGAGAGAGAAAAGCATCGTTCTAAATACTTATTTATGGGCGAACTATTACATTTTGAAAATCCCCAAATCTTAACATTTCATTGTTCTAAATAACGTAGAAAGTTTTTAAAAAAATATGTGTAAAAAGCTGGGTTTGTTTATTATTTTACAACGATCTCTATACACAAGAAGGTTTTAGTTCGACTATAGTTTTTATATATAAAGTATCTAAAATACGATACGCAAATAAATTAGGTTGATATAAAAAATGCTTCACCTACTAAATGTACTACTTTTTCTTAATTATGAATTTTTGATCATATGGCATTATCCCCAAAATATAAAAAAAAAATAAATAAATAAATAAAAAAAATCATTGTTGATTTATAGTAATAAATTGATTTTAATAACCTTAGAAATTTTTTTTAAATAGCTTTATTCACAAACTTCATTAATAATCATGAATAATGCGTAAATGATAGCATTACTCCAAGGTTCGTTCGATTGAATGAAGACATTAAGTTATCACACTCATTAAAAAACAAAATAGTTGCTGAAAATCCTTTATTTTTTAAGCGGTTGAATTAATTATGATTGCAGTCGTTAAAGCGTTTTTTATATGTCAAACTTAATTTTTTTTTTTTTTTGTTCGGTCTTAACTTAAATTTTGATCAAACTTAAATTTTTATACCGGCAAATCAAACTTAGATTTGTTTTGCCGATATAAACACATAGCAAGATTTATAGCGAAACATTTTAAAGCTACGAAACTTATTAGAAACATAAAAATGCACATAAACAGAAAATAAACATTCAACTTCAATTTATGATTCGTTAAAATTAACAGAAAAATTAAAATTTCGCAGCTTAAAAAATTATAATTTAAAAAGAATAAATTTTAGTTTCTTTATTTAAAGATTGTATACTTCATTTTCAAAACTAAAGTTATAAGGTTTTAATACCTCTTAGAATAGCATTCAAGTCCACCATGATCGGAAGTTGTAGTAAAAATTCTTTTTTGTAAAAAAACTGGCTCATAATGAATTTGTTTTTAGAATATTCATTTCGCAATGTTTTAAAAGAACTTCTATATTGACCATCAACCAGTATATAGAAGGCAAGATGTGTGAAGTTTTCAGAAATATTTCGAAATGGTAATTAAAATTAGAAAAAATAAAAAGTTTTAACTATTATACAACTTTATAAAAACAGTAAATAAATACAAGAATCAACATATACAACAGATATAAAAATTTAATCTGATTCACAAACATAATACATAAAACAATTTTAAAACAATAGCTCTTTGGAGGCAATTTTCGTTAAAATAAAGTTTAAAACTGATTGATCGTCAATTACAAAACTAGGAATTTTATACAATTTTCGAATTGAAGCTACATTCTTTAATTCATGAAGTTTATTCAAAGGTACTTTTCGGGCTTTGATCAGATTTTCCAACTCTGTCGAAGACGTTTCGTCAAAAGTGACAAATATGGCAGAATTGGCATTCTCCTGTGCTCCAAAAGTTTTTAAAGAGTCTCTAATACTTCTGGAAGGAAATAAATTATAAAGAAGTTCAGTGTACACTGATTTAGTCTTAAGTTGCTGGTGTTGGGCATTATAATTGGATTTGTGGGCTGCTAATAGAAGTTGGTCTAGATGAAATACAAGTTCTGCATTCACAACTGCCATTTTTAGCTGATCTTTAAATAAAAGTTCTTTTATTTTGTTCATGTTTTCTATTCCTTCATATATGGCAATAAACACTGAGTCTGCAACTGAACTCATAATGCCCCTGGCTGGATAATACTTTTAAATGCAAAACAAAGGTTCACCTAAAGAAGAAAAATTAATTATATAAATATTTTTCACAAGTAAAATATTAATGAAAGAATATTATAACTCAGAGCCATTTCGTGTCTTATTTTCATAGTAATAAATATTAGCGTCAAATAATAAGTAAGAACTGTTAGCTTTTTTTTAAATATAATTGAACAAAAGATCAGAATCTGACTTGAATATACACACGACGTTGAGAACGAAATCGCACTAACATTTAGTTCCTAAATAATGTATTTAACATTTTAAACAATGATATTACCAAGTTAGTCCAAAATGATATAAATGTAAATATTTTACTAGTTGTTACAGTTTAAACACATAATTAGAGTTCCTTTATATGAAATAAATTTACGTTAAACTAGATATATCATTAACAAGTGTAATATATTAACATTTCTATATAGATTGAGCTTTTAAAATTTTACTGATCAACAAGTTATTTTTTTTTCTTCCATTTTTTTTAATAGGGATTCAATACCAAATAAGAATAAAACGACAGGATATCTTTTTTAATTGTTAATTAAAATTTAAAAATGATTAAGCTTATTTTGTAAAAACATAAGGAGAGACATTGATAGTTGAACAAAAAAAATTAGAAAATTGTACACTATTAATTTAAATTCAACTGTATGGTGCAAGTTAATAATTTTAATTATCAAGAAAGGCAAATTATTGGCAAACACATAATTAAGGTTCATAAATTACCATAGGGATATACTACCCCAACAAACGCCTGAAAAATTCTCAACATATATCTTAGACTACTACATTGCTTACACGTGTAATAATTTCAACATAAAATAATTTCAAATTATAATATAAAAATAATTTCAAATTATAATAATATAATAATTTCAATATAAAATATTTATATTTTGTTCAAATAATCATTGTAAACAATGAAATAGTGAACATCAAATAGGAGAAAATTTCTGCAATGCTAAACAAAGATTTGAAAATGTTGTATAAAATACATTGCTTGAAATTATTTAAAATGAAATACATTTCATATAAGAAAAACAAAGTATGTTTAAAGAAATTCACTAATTCTACCGTTATATATTTTAATGTCTCAATTACAAATTAATTTTTATTAAAAATTCTGAAAAATTGATTTATTGGTATATAGTCATTTTTACTTACAAGGACTAATTCAGCTATGGCCTCCAATTTACAGTGTATTTTGAACTATTCTAAGTATCCATATTTGAGAAGGTACTTTAATTCACAAACTAAGTTTGATTTAAATTCAGAGTTGAATTACATACAAGTTCAAAACTTCACATGCAAAGCTCAGCGAAATAAACTGTATATCACAGAATACCTCAGAGTATTCATAATTTTTTGGTTATAAAACACAAAAATTTGCAATAGATTTCAAAATTTGTCACATCTTTCTGTTACAAACTTTATTTACAAAAAGGAATATTCTTGCAAAATTTTTCCATAAAATCATTCTAAAAATTTTTGCATACAAGAGTTAAAATAAGAAGAAACAAAAATAACTCTATTCATAATTTTTTTTATTATTTTTAGAGCAGATGAAATTATATATGTAATGAATTCATTCTATTTATAAATAATAGTTATAGTTATGTGTAAAAGTTATAGTTATGTGCTAAATGTTTAGAGTTGCTATAAAGTTAAATTAAAATGTGGTTAAAGGATTCATTGAAATTTACTAGGTACAAATGTATAACAATAAAGTGTCATTGTCAAAGAATTAGTAAATTAACTCTGCTACACAAAGTATATCCAATATATATATATATATATATATATATATATATATAACTGAAATAAAAGTATTAGGTTTAATGAAACATTATAACCATCCCCAAGTAATGGTAGGTTGATTTGTTAGATATTTTTAAAATAAAATATACCTTACTTTAATATTACTATCATAAATGAACCAATGAAGTATACATGAGAGTATAAATAATATAACAAAGTAATATGGAACACAGAATGGATATACTATGAGGTTGTGATAATTTTTTTCAAATGCTTTTGGTAGTTAATATATTGGATATTCAAAATAAAGCTATTATGCATTAAATATTTGAAAATTTTATATTTAAGAAGTTACTACTTAGAAATTGTCTTACAGATCAGCCAGTCATGAGGTGAAACATAAATTAAACGAACTTTAAAATTAGAAATTATGTTGGTCAGTGTAGAAATCCAATATGTCATGTACATACATCCTTTCTGATTGTAACTGATTATTGCCCAATTGAAAAATGCTTCTATGCAACAATGTAAGAAGCAACAAAAAAGTACTTGCAAAAAAGTTAAAAAAATTTTCATAACTGCAGAAGTGATGAAATTTAAATTAAAGAAGATATTCCAGACAAATTTCTTAATAAATGAAACTGGACTGCACTACATGGAAAACAATATTTAAAAATTGAGTATAAAATTGAAGACTAGATGGAAGGTCAATTTACTTATTGGTAATAATTTATGAGAAATCACAGCAAACTAATGACCCAAACTGCTTTAACTCTTTTCAACATTAAATCTCATTTACATTTTCCAAATACTAAGTCATCTCTCAATTAGAATATAATAAAAAAGGAAGTGGTAAATTAAGATTATGATTTAATTTTTGCTTTGATTTAACATTTAAGAGAATATTTTGACTATTATGATCACATTTTTAAGTCCATTTGAACTCAGTTTATTGAAATGATTTGGGTTTCAGCAAATACAAATCATTACATCATAAAAGATGGTATGACACAATTTTAAAATAATGATTTCTGAACTTTTCAGAACTAAATTGATTATTTCTTATTTGTTTTAATCATTTAAAAGAATTTGGCAAAAAAAAAAAGACTTTTGAATTCTTGTAACTTTCTTGGTATAACAATTTAAATATTAAGAAAAATATAAGCATGAGAAAAAAATGTTTTTAATAATAGTATAATTTTAAATAGGATCAAAAGATACTCTAAAATCTTTACTAAAAAAATTGTATCTTCTTATTTTTGATAAATTGATAAAAGCATAATAAATTGAATGCCTGTTGCAGAAAGAAAAGACAATTCCTGTAACAGTTACAGCTTCGAAACATTTTATCATTAAAAAAAATTTTCTTAAATTTGAATACACCAAATCATTCTTTTAAATTTCTAAATATGATTAATTCTTTAATTAAAAGATATGCAAAGAGTAGTTATTTCTTGCACAACAGAGAAATATTTTCATAAATATTTAAATGTATGAAAGTGATTTTTTGTAGCAATATTAAAAAGTAGCAATTTTAAATAATTCAAAAGTTAACAATAAAATTTTATGAACTATTTTAAGCAATATAAAGTGAAAACAATGAAACCTTATAAGGAAAAACAATTGGCTTTTAAGGTTCTTAGAAAATATAGATTTGAAACAAAATTTTAAATGCATAATATTCACCTCTGAATACAGAGAATATAAAAAATTCATTAAAAATTTTAATAACAAATATAAATCAGCCCCTTTTTGAGAATATATACAATACAAGAACAATATGTATTTTGTATAATATACTACTCATTTTGTTCATATATATATATATATAACTAATAGAAATTTTAAAATTTCTAGAATTTTTCTTAAAATTAAGAAATGTGATAAAAATTTCATATTGTTTTATAATTACAGTTTTATTCATAAAATGATAATATGAATTAAATTAAACAGATACTAGTTTAGTTTCTTCATTCATTAGGTAACTTGATACTTATTTAAAATAGAAGTAATTTTAACTTTTAGGTTATTCATTCATGCTAAGAAAAATTTTTACCATAAATGACATTTCTTTTCTGGATTCATTGGAGACCCTTTTGGACATTTAAATGCCTGTGCAAAAAATTCTGAATTAGATATAGCTCCAATTACTCTAACTTTAGGAGAACTGTGAACATCTGAATTCTTGACATGTTCCAGTTTAGAGCACCAGACTGAGCCATAAGCAATGAAAAACATTTGCTCTGGAGAATAATGCTCAAAAAGTGGATGAACTCGTTCAAGACCATTATCCTTAACCCAAAGCTTATATGCTAAATATGCCATTCGAAGACCTACATTGTCTGCTATATTCTCATCTAATGTTAGATTAGTTAGGTTCTTGTCATTCGACTTATTATAAAAGGAAGCATACTTGTCTTCGAAGCAATATGATCGCTTTCTGTACATTTTCAAAGTTGAATTTGTCCACCAGTTTTGTAAGTCACCTTTCTCTCCCCTTTGGCATCCTTGTCTATCAAAAGCATGCATGAATTCATGACCAATAACGGTTCCCAGAGCTCCAAAATTTAAATACCATGGACCATGCTGGTAATAAAATGGTGAAAAATGTAAAGCAACTGGAACTACCAAAATATTTTTTTGCAAGATGTAATAAGCACTAACATCTGTCACAGATCTAGGTAAAGTCGAATCGTTATCATTCATTTTGTAATACAAAATAGTCTGCATCATAAAATAATGTTTAATTCTAAAATAAGTCATTAAAATGTTCTCAGTAATTTGAGGTAAGTCTTTATAGAGTTCATCAAATAAAGTCTTGTTTT
>JAPDSC010039782.1:285377-296615 GCA_026290005.1 Latrodectus geometricus
AATTTGAGGTAAGTCTTTATAGAGTTCATCAAATAAAGTCTTGTTTTTATGGTAATCTTTAAAACCTAAAACAGTTTGAAGAGAGTTAAGTTTATTTATAGCCGCCTTTTTGGTAAAATCATCAAGCCAACTTGAAGCAGTAAATGCATGTTGATATGCATTTCGAATATACTGCACTAAAATCGCACTATCAGCAACACCAGAGTGTGAAACATTTTGTACAAATAAATAGTCAACACTACATTCATAGATTTCCATAGTTTTTTCAAAACATTTGTCTTTTGCAACTTCTAAAGTACTTTCAAAATCATAACCATTTATACTTGCATAATTTTCAAGCACTGATGGAATCAGAATAAAAATATCTTGCACAACATACCATCCAAATAAATTGGCTATTTCTTTTGCTGAAAATGTCATAGATGAAAGAACATGAACAGATTTTTCTATAAAAGCAAAATCCTCAATGAGAAGTATATCATCATCAGAAATAACTGCATCTAGTTTATTTAAAGTGTCATTCATTATTAGTTGAGCATATTTTAGAAAATCGAACTGCGGAAACTTTTCATGCAAATCTTTAAAAGAAATCCTGACTTTAACTGATTTTGATTCAATAGAAAAAAGCTGTCGCCACTTTCTTTCTACATCACGAATTAACTGAATCTCTTTAGCAACTTCACCGTCATCTAAATTTGGATTTAATGTTTTCAAAATAAAATACAATCTCTCCATGTTAAAATATTCACTTAATGTAAATTCAGTTGCTTTAAGATTAGGAGGCTTTAGGTATAAAACACTTTTACTTGAATCTATATCATCAATAGTAACATAAAATCCAAAAATAGTTTCAATATCTAAAGTTTTAAGTAAATAAGAACTAGCATGAAACCAATTAAAGTTTTCCTCATTCCATATTCCAGCATTCAATATTGGCCAACCACCCATTTGACTTAAATATTCGAGTAAATAATCCCTATCTACCTCATTGTTTCTTTCAAAATTTATGCAAATGTTATAAAACTTAAAAGCATCATTCACAGCATTAGGAAAACTAGAATGAGGTTCAGTGTTTTCAAATATTTTTCTCCTCTTTTCTCGAATGTACTTAGTTAAAACTGAAAAAGTATTCAAGTCGTCTTCACGGAGTGTAGTTTCATTTATAGACCATGAGCTACATGTAAATTCATAAAAATTCGAGCACGGATCTACGGATGTATTTAATGAAAATGAAGGGATAAACGTGGGAGTTATCACAGGTCTTGAAATATCAGTTTTTCGAAGAAATATAAATGAACATACGAATGCGGAGACGAGTATTAATGTCACAACTCCCCCAATGATAGCCTTTCGTATAGGCATTGTTAATATTTTTTTACAACAGAAGCAACTATTTCTGTCAAAATTATCAATTATCGCCATCACTGAGAATAGAGCAAACGTTATGAAATACGAAACGTTCTAGAGACATCTTTAAGAGATAATTTAAATAACTGATACATGCTAATGGATCTTTTCTAAAATGTCTAACTTTTATCTTTCAATTGTTCAACTAATTACACATTTGTTTGAAATACTCCGTTTGAATGACATTAACACATAGACTGAGTAATCTTTTCGTAGTAGTATTGACGTTCACTTACACATTCACATTCATTATACACATTCATACCTTTCTAAGGGTATGAAAAATAGTAGGAAAAAATATGCATTCGCGGTTTTAACAGGCCAAGGACGAAAGTAAATGTGATAAACTAAAATCACAAACTAGAAGGTAAACATTAAGAAATACAATGACTTCATCTCACAAAAATGCTTCAGATTAGTAGTAATTGCATAAAAAGATAAAAATATTTACCTTTCACTCCTATTTGAAGTTTCCGGACGATCTTAACACATGCGCAGATTGTAAATAAATAACCACGAAAATAATTGATTCATTTTACGAAACGAATCAAAGGAAAAACAATTTTATTTAAAACACAGTTTAAACAAATGATGTCTCATTCCAAGCTGTCATTTTTCATTACTGTTGAATGTTTTGCATTTTTACATACTTAAAAGCGCACATTTAAAACTATTCAAAATTCAGCAACAAACGTGTACATTTTGGCTGTAAAATTGAGTATTTTTCTTGAAAGAAACATCCATGTTAATTTATTAAAATCTATTGTTTTTTTTCTGTAAATGTGGTAGGGCAATAGAGACAAAGATTCATGTCCAGATCAAATGCATCATGTGACACTTATCTGATATAACAAAATCATTAACAATGTTTAAGGACTTTTAATTGGTAGAAATTGTTAAAATAATTTAAAAACTTAAGGAAAAACGTCTCAAAAGTCTAATATATTGCAATAACTACAATTTATAACACAAAATTAACAAATATTTTAGTGTGAATCTAATTGTTTTCATACTATATACACTGCATTTAGAAATGTAAAAAAAACACCAAGTTTTATTATACATGAGAATTCTAGAAGAATAAAACTGACAAAAAATGCTGATAGTTACGGCTTCTTTTATAATTCCTGTTTACAAAACCATTTATGCTTATATACATGCATCACACTAAAACTACAAAATGGATATGAGCAATTGTTCAAGAGATGTCCAAAATAATGCAGCTTCTTCTATTTTATAATGAATCAAAATATTTTTTGAGATGTCAAACTGGACATAGCTCACAAAATTCAAATTTTTTGTGTTGAAAACAATCATGAAAATAAGTAATATTTTCATCTAATAACTCACTCTAAGCAAAATGATTGTGAGATACTTCATAAAATGAAGTTGAACCATAAACTTAGTTAACACCTAAATTTAAAAATCTTCATTTTCGATAAACTTGGAATCTTATCCTATGATTTATCAAAGTACATGATTAATGTAGTGGATCAGTTCAAGTTCGATCATATATCATCTAATTGTGGTACAAGATTATAAGATATGTTTAATATTACATGTTTTGATATTCTACTGCGTGAGATTATAAAAGATTTTTTTTAGATATGTATCAGGAAAATTAAACGTTTTTATAATTCATGTATAGGATATTTTTTATTATAAATTAAAGTTTATTATAAACGCAATTTATTCCTAAAAATATGGTATTCCTTTTTTGTGTGCTACATCAAACCATATGAATAGCTCTAAAATGGTGAGGTTCTTAGCTCCTATATTGGACATAATTTCAATATCACCCATTTTAATGTAATTTTACCAATATGGGCTTTATTCCATAGATAGCTCTTCGGGCATTTGTGTGTGTTGCTCAGAATAGCTAATTCATCTAAGATTTCAAAAATTTATAAATTTCCATGCAAACCTTTACAAATTTTCATGAACAGTAGTGATACATATCTCACACCACATTTAAATTTTTACTACCAAGTATATACTTAGGTAGAAGAAATATTATCGTAAAGTCTTTGATTCCAAATCTTGATTTCAGTGGTCAATCAGCTGCATTTGATTTAATCATGGTTTTAAAATATGAAGACTGAAAGTACATGCAGTAAATAAAAATTTAACACATATATAAAAAAAACTTTTTTAGCTTCATATTTACATTTAAAATGCTATCTAAATAATCTTACACTTTCGGAAATTTCGATGCTCACTTTCAATTGTGTTAAACATTACTAATTGTTTTCGGGCGTCCAGGCAGGAAATTCTTCTATAAGTTAGGAATTAAAATTACATAGTAGTAACCAAAGTCACACAAAAATGTATGTTACACATTAGGTCCTTACAAGCATTTCAATTACTATTGATCTATGAAATTTCGTTATGCCTTTAGAATTAAGGATTGACAAAAACTAATCAAAACCATTTACAACCAATTAAATTCATCGGACTAAATTAAAAAATTTCATACATTGAAACAAGAGACACAAATATAGGTCGGAATTAAACTAATTTTTAGGTAATGTTTCTATACTGAAACCAAGTTGATGTAACTGTAACAGATCATTGAAATTTCTTAAATGATTTCAAAATGCTGTACTCCATCAGAATTTTTAAAGACTAAGGTTAAAAGGGCAGCATTTCTCTTTTTAAAATTCAACATATAAATAATATTAGATTCTGTTTCTGACATGACAGCAAGACATGTAAATGAGTTCCTTACGTTTAACATTGAATTTGCGTTTGGACCGATATAAATCAGCATAATTGTAGAAAACTTACATTATTAATATATTTCCATATCCAAAACTTTCTCAATTATGAGAAAAGCTTTTTTTCTAAATATCTTTTCATATTAGAAAGATTTTAAAATTATGATGATGGAAAATGTTACTTACCTTTGCAATGCATCACATCTAATGTG
This sequence comes from Latrodectus geometricus, assembly GCA_026290005.1. Taxonomy (NCBI): domain Eukaryota; kingdom Metazoa; phylum Arthropoda; class Arachnida; order Araneae; family Theridiidae; genus Latrodectus; species Latrodectus geometricus. The sequence goes on from JAPDSC010039782.1 coordinate 289,714, forward strand.
AATGTAAAAGAAAAATAAAGTATGTAATGGAAATGAATCTAAATTTTCAGTGCACAATTATGACAATTAAGAATGACAATTTAGGAAATTGTCATACAATAGAATCTAGTCGATCAGTTTATTCAACAGAAATAGTAAGCACTGAATGAAATTTTTGGTCAAAAGGTAACTAAATACAGCCGAATAAAATATATTATATATCACAGACGATATCGTAATTTTTGTGATAGTGTAGCATAGTTATATTCATTAAACATAATAAGCTACTGACTAATTATTTAATACCTCAACAAATATATTAAGACACATTTTGAAACAATAACTGCCAAATAATTGTTAAAGGACAAAATCATGGGTTGGTTTGTTTATTGCTCAACGGTAATCTCTTTTCACACAAGAGCTAATTAGATAGGGATCTTTGATTTGAAGTAGATTTTGAACCATTCTGCAAACATCCACTCTCGAGATAGAAGTCAAACCCACGCGCTGTTGAACCGAAGATTATATCATGGGATTTTCCATATTGATATCATTAAAATAAAGTGCCACTTTAAGAAATTGCAATAACACATTGAAAAATTTACATTGTGGTACATTATGAGTTATTTTAAAAACACAAAACCAGCAATTAAAATAATTTCTAACTGTTTTAGAAAACATTGTATTATTTAACATTATTCATTTCATTTATTGTTTTATCTACTGTAATCTGACATCTTTAAGCCGATTAGCTTAATTCCTCAGAAATCACAAGAGGTAAGAGTTTAGCTAAATTCATAAAAACCGATAAGCTTGTATTTTCGTTTCTGCATTTTCAATTTATAGCAAAAATAAATGAAAAATTATCCTAAGTGAGTTATACATCAAGTAAGCAGTTGTTTGCTGATAAATTGTTCGGAAATTCTTGTAATTTTATACATGAATTTTCCCTTAAATTTATAGCATTTTACACAAGAATATGTAACAAAATTTATCACTATACAGCTTTGCAGGATCTTTTAAAAATACGCTCTTTAAATTCTAATTTTAATGAAATAATGAAGGAAAAAAAATCCAGGTTTTAAGCGCTAAAAAGAAAACTGAAAATAATTTATAGTTCAGTATGTATTGCAATAAAAATTGGATTCTCACGTTGAAGTAATTTCAAGTCGCTAAAATAAGGTAAAATACCCAAGCACCAATTTAAAAAACGAGTTATTCTTTTCTGTTGACCCAATGATATTACATTTTTCTTAGACTTATAAGGGACTTCTGTTCTTCCATACATAAAAAGAATTTTCTTCATATATATCTTATTTTCAGTTCTTTTTTTTTTATCTAATAAAAAAACTCATCTATTAAAATATCTATACATATTTTAATTTATGAAATACATCACACAGAAACATCTGTAAAAATCTGTTTTCAATCGGTCTATGTAAATTAAATTTGCTTGAGAACTCAAAAGTTGAATTAATAAAACGCGAGTATTGTTTTACATTAACATTTTGGGCAAGGATATTTATTGATATCATAACAGATATTCATGGTAAAAATTTTAATTTTTTTCATTAAAAATCTAAACGTTACATTTTTTTTTGGGGGGGGGGAGATCTAAAGAAATGTCTTAAAGTACAAAATTTGGTACTTAAGTAACATCTCATCTACAATTCTGGCAAAAAATATGCAGCTATATGTGCGTGCTAATCTTAATAATTTATTTTCAAATGTGAAAAACAAAATACAGTAACTTATATCTTCATTGAAATATATAAATAAAAACATTATTTCATACTCCAAATTTTTAATCTGATTTAAAACTTAGATTCATTACAGTTTAAAAACAAATTGTGAGTTTAAAATATAAAACAGGAGTGTGGTCACTAGATAGCAATATTTAGCACTACATCGCAAATTTTTTTTAACATGATCCTCAGGATAAGGTGTATGTACCTAATAGTCTCATCTACATGAAAATCTTATTCTATCAAGAGAAAATATTAACTTTCTTCACAGAAAAAGTTCTTCGTAACATTTTTATATCCACGCATGGTTTATTAAATAACGAATACTCACACACACTACTTGAGTAATGTTAAATTCATTTTTATTTAAAATTAATTGCAGTTGAGGGATTTCCTATTGAAATTTCAAAGTAATTAATTTATTCTCACCATCACAAAAACTTTATCACTTATTATTTTACACCCAGCTTCAATTATTACTTTCTCAATATTCAATGAAAAAAAAAATACAAATTAAATTGATTACTAAAAATTCCTGCTTCTAGGTACAGTATGAATCGTGATATATTTTACATAACTTTTTCCAATCTTTAGGCTAGGCAAAGCAAAATTATCATTTGCTAATTTTTAAGTAAGCATCATAATTTTTTAACTACATAATCTTTTCACCCAATTTCTTTCTATTTAGAGAAATTTTCTACCCATTGATGTCTTTTTCAAGTATACATTACAAATACCATTTATTCGAAATAGTAATGTCAAAAACGGGTGTTAAGGTTTCAAAACCAACATTTTAGGATTTTTAATCCAAATTCAGTAATGAAATATGAAACTTTTCTTTATCAGCTTCACCAATACTAACAGATATGCTTTAGAACATTTATCAACTTAAGAGAAAGCCGTTTTAAGATTTCTACGAGTTACATCATAATCAGTATAATTAAAATAGTACCCAGACTGTAATAAGGCTGATAAACCTCACATGCTAAACCAATTAAATTTTATAAAAACTGGTCTGAAACATAACTGAATTCTTTTAATGTTACTGTTTGAAATGGAAATTCTAGACTTCAATAAAAAAATTTCCTTTAAAACATGACTTTTTGATTTAAAATTTCAACTTCAAAAACTTTCCAAAGTCGGAAAAGCTTCTCTACCACAGAAAAACATTACATCCAATTTTAAGTAAATTTATTAGAATATTAAAAATATTCGCTGGGTATTTCCGTTTACAAATATTAATGTATCTTTAATTATCTTTTTCTTAGCTTTCTGAAAATCGTAACGAATTATAGGAATATTAATTTTTATAAAGATTAACTATATATTTTTTATAAAAAAATTAATTGTTAAATTGGAATACATGTAGTATAGGAGTTTTCTAAAGTATTCCATCCTTTTAATTTTACTTTGATGTAATGCATTTAGACAAAATACAGCAACAACACAATATCATTAAATTGCTAGAAGAATGTGACAATTGTTTTTCTTTTTAGTAAAACAAAATAAAAAATATAATGCTACCTTGAGTTTTCTTAATATATGTTAATTATTCATTCTAATGTAATAAATGTTAATCAAGTTATTTTAATTTATAAACTAAAAGTAATAAACAGTTCATTGTTCTACAGATGAGACCTAATGTATTATTTAACTATTACACATTTCAGAATATGGCTTATTCAAAACCTCTGATTCATACAAAAAAATTATAGCAAACAGTAACACATAATAACATAAAATGCACTCTAAAGCTTGCACAGAGATGCTGATCCAGTGTTATAATTTTTCTTATATGCAAAATTGGGGGAAAAAATTTAATAACATTACTTTGTATCAAAATTAGATCTTGTTTTATGTAATTTCCTTTTTTCGACTTTAATGAAATTGTACAAAGATTGATGCTTTTGATATGATTATTAATAAAGATAAGTAACAATAATGATATAAACTATTTTATTTTCTGTTTGATACAATTTGAAAGACAATACCAGCAACATATAAATTAACAAAACAAAATTATAGCAGCATTTGTTTCAAGGGAAAAAAAAGAAGTAATTACTTAGTTTTGAAAAATAAACACAATAAAACATATATTTCATACAACCTTTTTCATTTATGAACAAAAGTTTCTATTTATGTAACTATTACTAATGATTCATAAGTAAATATTTGAAATAACATTAAATATCAATGTAAATCAGTTAAAATTGTTACTAATAAAGAAGTATTAAAAATTTTATTATATGTATATTTATTATAAATGGAGCAAATGAATAATTTACTAAATCATATATATTAAATATTTACTTGTTGATTTGAGTAATGTGCAAAAAGAGTAATTATTGTATCATTAATTATAGTAAAAAAGTTAGTGCATACATATTAACACTATTGTATGAAATTTTCTAGCATATTAATCTTAGATTGTATGATAAAACTAAAACTTAATAAATATTTACAAATATTTTATGAACAGAAATAATGGTCAAAAGCAGAATAAACTGAATATAAGAATTTAATTTTTATAAGTTTAGAATCACACAATAACCATATGTAGATATTTAATTTCAGCAGCAGTATTTAAATAAAGAAATTATTAAATCACATTGAATGAAAAACATTTTGAATTTTGCAAAAATATAAGAGAGCAAATCCTCTTAGTTTTATTAATTATTTATAATATTTATAGAACACCAAGTTACTAAATTATATCACAATTCAACAAAAGAGCAATGCTAAATAAATTAACGAATTTTTGTATCAGAAACAGAATAACAATAATCAAAATTTTTATTTGATATATATATATATATATATATATATATATATATATATATATATATATATATATAAGACTAGAAATTTTAATCAATATATCAATGGAAGTTTATTCCATGATAATCAGTTTTTGTCCTTTTGTTCATTTTACTTCTTTTAACATACAAAATGTCAAAAGTTTTTCACAAAAATGCCACGAACATTATAAATAATTGTAATTTTTCTATTGATTGAAACAAATATTATATTCTACACGTCAGCATTATTATTATTATTAAAAGTGCAGATTGTCTGCATTTATAAAAGAAAATAGAAGCATATGTTACAATGCACAAATAAATTTCATATTATTTACAAAAAGCCGAAGAAGTTTTCATAAAAAAGACTAAGCGCAAGAAGAAAATTTTTTTTATACATACCATCAATGAAAAGATATGATTATGTTCAGAATTTTACATAATGTACAAATGCATTTTGCTAATGTAAAACACTCTTTATTCCCAATCACATGTTTGAAAACTTAACCACTTCATAACAATTCAGTTCCATAGAATAATCTAATGGAAAATTAGCTCTATATTTGAAACACCTGTGTGCTTTTACTTTCCAATTATAACATTAAATATAAATTGGCTAAAAGCAGGTAAAAAAAATTATGATTTATCTGAAACATTTAATAATTATTAAAGACATAACAGTAGTTACTGGGTTATGAACTTTAAATATATTTATTTCAACAAACATAAATCACAGAAAAGTGTATTAAACCTATCACTACTTCAACAATATTTCTTAAAGTAAAAGTAACATTAAACACATTCATTTCCCTATTTTGTCAGGTTAACAATAAGTAGGAATAATTAAAGAGAAGTAGGACAGTAATCAAGCTTGAAGCATACAAAGCATTAGTTGGGAAATTTTACACACTGAATTCAGTAGGAGAAAGCAGGCACTGTTTTTCATAAGGAGCAATTTGAACAATACTCATTTTGGGAAAAGAAGTCAACTGTTGCATTTTACAGCCATTTTCACCTGTTGAGATGAAATCTCTTATTAAACATGGATAAAAACAAATCCTTGTTTGATAAAATTAAACTGTTAAACTAAAAATCATGTCATAAACTTTTAATAATATAAATGAGACAAATTTTCAGGATAAATATAATAAAATTAGTTAATGAAAAGAACACCATTTGAAAACATTTTTTAATATTATGTTTATGAATAATATGAGAGAAGTTTACAGAAAGTAGACAGTATTTAAAAGAAACCTATAAAATGAAAGATAAATTTTCATGAGCATATTTTCCTTATTTATTATACTTGACTGATAAAAGGCCGTATGATATAAATAGCTTCACGATTTAAATTTTTTATATTCATAATTACATCATTGATCATGAGTTAACAAAACACTAGCTTAGGAAACTTCAAATAAAGAAACATAATAGTTAAGATAGTAAGAGATTTTTAAGTTCAATCTCTTAAATTGCAAGATTTATTGAATAATCTCCTTCTAAATTTTTTAAATTTTTATCACAATAAATTTTTTTACGCTCTACTCATGATCTCATGAAAATTATATAAGGAAATTTACCATTTTTATTACATTTTATAATAAAATTTAAGTTTTTAAAAAATAGTTATATATATGTAAGTTTCTTTAATAAAATGTTAAGACTGGGCTAATTAAAATATTATATAATTTGTTAAAACGTTTTTAATAATATAGCATGCTTTGAATGTAACAGAATATTGCAGTTAAATTAATCTGGTTGTGTTAATGATAGAAAACAATTTGTTATAAATACTTTTTGGTTATAATACAGTTCATAATTTATATTTTATGAAAAAGCAATCAGAACCTATCAAAGTATTTCTTCTTGATAAATAAAATTTTAATAATTATAACATAATTTTTTGATTATGTAATATGCAACATTTATGAATTAACCTTGTTTTGCAAAATCCTTGAAATTGAATTTTGGTATCTCAAAAGACAATAAAGTGGTAATAATAATAATACAAAATTTGAACAGTACACAATTCAAGTCAATTACTCATAATTTGATAAATAGAAGAAAAAGACATTGAGGTAAGTAGTAACAGATTAATAAACTGTTCCAAAGCGATGAAATGGGATAGGGAGGAATTTTTGTTTTTAAATTTGAAGCATATGATCCATTCCTTTTAAAACAACACACAATATTTAAGCTTCAATACTTTCAAGATAAATATCTTACTTTTGTTTTTAAGATAAATATCATATAATAAATAAAAAGATTAATATTAAATAAAAAGTAAGATAAATATCTTACTTTTGTTTTTCTTTGTCATGATAAAACCAACATGTTCATCTTCATTAACAGGAGCAGTATCCTACAAAAAATAAAATAA
>JAPDSC010039783.1:0-11858 GCA_026290005.1 Latrodectus geometricus
TTTTTTTTTTGTTTTAATTATATAACGTTCATTGCTTCAGGTTGCTTTTCCTCTCTTCAAAGTTCCAAAGGTATCATTAGAGTTTTTACTTTCGAACAATAGCGAATCACCTTTATAATTAGAACGAATTTGCCATAACTGAGGCTTTTGCAATGCAGGGGAAAAAATCCGCCAACAATAAATATGCGCTTTTATAAATTCCCCTTTTTAAGATAACAAATTCAACTCTTCGAGTGTCTTTTTTAGAGCTCTTTTCATCGGCCATTACGTAGTATCATTAAATAAAAGTTACCCAATGTGTGTGAGTAGGGGGCGGTAATTAATGATGTAAGAGCTGAGAAACCACGCCCACGGCATTTGATTTCAAACTGCGAATCATCATTATGAGTGTTTGGCACAAGTAGCGCTCTTCTTTAACGATGATTGGCTCCTTTTCACACTGCGGAATATTTTTCGACATTTTTTTTCTCCCACCTTCTGTCTTCGGCGAGGATAAGAGTGTTATTAAGCGAGAACAATTCGAATAATATCGAGTTGCAAAATGGCGCGTCTTGTTAATCACTCCGATTGCTTTTTTGGGTAGTTGTTAAATGGTGTGCTGAATCGTTTTATTGTTGCTCAGTTAGGTTGTTTGTTTTGATCACGACAAAAATATGGAGGGGGACGTCGTCAAAATGAAATCCATTAAATCAAGGTTATTACTATATTTTATTAATTTTCTTACCTGCGAAATATGTGTTTTTTTAAGCAAATTGATAGCATTCTAAAACTTTGGTGGATGCAAATAAAGCCAACGAAAACCGTAGATTGGTTTTTTATGTTTTATAAAACAAACCACATATAGATATACAAATCCAAAATTCTTTTTTTTTTTTTTTTTAAGTAATTGCATAATTCTGAAAATTATATGTAAAAGATATATAAAGTGTAAATGTGCTAAAACGAAATTTGTGTAATTAGGACGAAGATAATTATGATAAAATTAGGGCTATTTTCAATTATTATTTATATATTCATATTCACATACAGCCCTTATCAAAGGCCTGCATTCCCAATATTTTTCCCTGAACGAGAGCCTTGGGCTGTTGAGCATGCCCCGTTAGGTGGTCAGCCTAATGCGAAACCCCCAGTACTTAGTTCCCAAGCATTCTTGGTACTCAGTTTACCTACCCTCTGAAAAGAAGAAAGACTGAATCGACCTTATACAGCGAACACCCTCTAGAATACATGTATTCTAGAGGGTGTTTTGTCCTACCCGAAGATAGAACCTTGGACCTGTACCTGGGGAGCACGAAGTGCTGTCACTAAGCCACCTGGCTTGACACACACGTCAACATGATATTATTTATTTTTCGAGATGTATGAAACTAGTTCCATCAAAATAATTAACAAATTAGTTTATGGAATCAAATTTTTAAATAACAAATTTTTGAATTTTATAAATAAGGAAGTCATTAAGACTATTTTGATAAAATTCTTAATTTCGCACGTATACTGAGAAAATCAGTTTTAGGTAATGCGTATCTAATTGGAGCTATAGTAATATCATGCACTCAAAATAAGATAATACATAAGTATTACCGTGGTTTTCTTAATAGGGTCTTCTCCTTTTACTTTGTGTGTTTGAGTGCTTTCAATACTCATAATAATCAAATACTTTAGAACAATTTGTTAGTTGATAGTTACATGATTCCATTCCTACTTTTACATTTGCACAGCAGCATGAGAAAGACAAGGTGTCTTATTCATAGATGGGGGAAATGAGCATCTTCTGTGTCCCGAGATTGGAGCACCAAAGCTCTAACTCAGCTCCAATGCCTGTAAACCTTAGCTGGGTTTAATGAAATCCCCTTCACGCCAAGGGTGACCCTACCAGCAGTTAGACTCTCGGCATACTTCGCCCATTTCACCCAGAGATACCCCCTCGCAGGGATGAGGTTCTGAAGGATGAGGACTCAAGTTCTGAAGAATCTTCAGAACTTGAGGGGAGAGTACAGGCAGTGGTATCTGTATTAAATCTCAGGATCACACAATAAAAATAAAGAAGTGGAATCTCAATTTCTGTTCTGTTATTCGTAGCGAGCTCATCGCCATCAAAGAGGAATTAGAAATGCTGAAGCCAATCACCCATAATTGTGATATCTGGATCTTGACAGATAATAGAATCTTAGTCCAACACTTGGATAACTGGCATGGAGTGAGGGATAGTGTGAAAGTTAATATACTCAAACATTTAAAATACCTTTCCCTGTCCCGTCAAATCCATCTTCATTGGATTTTCTCTCAACTTGATATCAAGGGTAATGAGATTGCTGACACCTTGGCCAAGGCAGGTGCTAGTGATGCCATTGAGCCCGCTGAACTTCTTACCTACTTGGAAATTTCTTCGAGAGCTAAGAACCAATTTTAAACCATATGGCTCGCCCTTCCAGTTCATCACTGGTATAGGAGCAATCACCCATGGAGCTCCCTGTCTCTTGCATGCAGTAGACATGATCAAACCATGCTTACTCGCTTTCTCTGAGGGCAGCTTAAAACTATGAAGCTCTCTGAGGGATCAAAGCAATCTGAAGACTACACCAAGTATTTTATGGAGGAGGCTTCTTCTGAACACATTTTTACTTGTCTGGGCCTCTCCAGGCAGGACCTTACTGACAATCTTTTAGTTTTGGACTTCTTCAGGGTGCACAGTTTGATTTAGCTCTGCTAATCTCAGGGATGTGCAACAACACAACATTTGCACAGTTGTCAAGGTAGGTGCTTGGGAATTTTTCGGTTTTCCTATTTCTGTCGAGTAAATACCAGTCACTGTCTGTGACAATCCGCCATAATAGGCAATTGATATGAAGGACATATTTAAAAACCTTCCGTTATTATTCTGTCCATTGCATATAATGCTTTTTTTGCAGTAAATTTGCTGATGAAGATTCAAAAATAAATGAGAGACTCGTCCCTGTACTGCTCCCCTCCTTGTATTTAAGAAATAAGCTTTCTCTATACGCCCTGTCACTTTTAAAGCCCTACAATTATTTTATACTTAATGATATTGTTCCCCTTCTTTTTTGTCATCATTGTTTTTTTCGTTTTCTCATTTTGTTCCAACCAAACAGTTTTTATTTTTATTTCATTTCTCTCTCTATGAAATATTTATATTTACAAATATCATTCTAAAGTTTTTTTTCTTATGTTGATCCTGAAAGGAATAATTCTCTTCTTGCGGAGGTGTGGCTTGGAATCATAAGCCGTGTGATAATTGGTAGCTTGGTATCCCTATGTGTAATCATTACTATTACAATTTTTTTCATTTCAAATGCAAAATTTTAAAAAAATGGAAGAAATAAATATTTAAACGAACTTGCTATTTTTTTAATTTTTTTTATTATGACACTTAAAAAAACTGTACTAATATTCTATTCTTTTAATTTTCTTCTTATTCAAATATAAAGAATTTGCGTTTTTTATGGCTTTTAAATAAAAACTTAGATTATTTATTTAACAATTATATCAACATTTTTTGAATTTTTTCTTCTAAAAACTGATAAATATTCATAACAATATTTTAGAATTGAAAAGTTCTTAAAGTGCAATAATACATTGAAACAGAATAGGTTACAGCGTGAAACAATGATGCTATTGTAACCTATTTTATGTCACTAAAGATTGTTAAGTAAATAATAATAAAACTATTAATTAACTTAAGCACGTAATTGCAAGCAGTTTAATCTCCGCTAAGAAACACCAAGTCGTTCCTTCAATGTTATTTCGGAAAATAGACTTAAATTCGATTCATACTCTCGTCCTCATTCGGTTAATAAAAAAAAATTGTAACTAAATTTTAAAGAAATAATCGTTTGCGAATAAGATTCATCTATCATCGTTTAAATTAAAATCGTTTGCAAATAAGATTCATACATCGTCGTTTAAGAATAAGATTCATCTATCGTCGTTTAAATTAAAATTGCTTACGAATAGGATTCCTCCATCGTCGTTTAAATTAAAATCATTTGAGAATACGATTCATATATAGTCATTTAAAATAAAATCGTTTCCGAATAAGATTCATCTGCCGTCGTTTAAATTAAAATCGTTTGCAAATAAGATTTCTCTATCGTCGTTTAAGTTAAAATCGTTTGCGAATAAGATTCATATATCGTCGTTTAAATTAAAATCGTTTGTGAATAAGATTCATATATCGTCACTTAAACTAAAAGCATTTCGAATAAGAATCATATAATGTCTATTAAATTAAAATCGTTTATGAATAAGATTCATCTATCCTCGTTTAAATAAAAATCGTTCCTTTCTTTTCATTGAATAGAATACTGAGCTACGTTTTAAGGAATATAAATAATGGATGACAAAGTAAAAGCAAATTAAGAACGTTATTTAAAATCAACAAATTCAGTTCAATCAAGTCTATAATATTATTACTGAATGATTATAATTTAATTACAATAGGCTCTCTCTTTTACTAAAATTATGAATTTTACTATTACTTTATTCCTATTTTGATGCAAACTATGTACTGCCTGTCTGCCACAAGAAAAATTCTCGGATAAGTCTTTTGCCATGGAAACAATGCATATTCTATATAGGACAGGAAGACCTAGAACACTTCGTTGTAAGTCAACTTTGGCTCACTAAACATCTTGGGAATCGTTGACTCTAACTCTAAATAATGCTAATTCGCTTTACCCTTAAATCCAGTCTGAAAGAGGCAGTTCTTGTTACTATGGCAACCACCAAAAACTAGACTAGTTGAGAGAGCTATTTTTGCGGTCTACAGAGGGCATGTAGTTTAAATTTGAAAACAAAACTTATGTTTTGAGTTTGTGATGCCGTAAGAAAATTGAAGTAGTCTGTGTGTCTGAGCTACAGTAAAACCGTAATTAGCAGTGGAGCTGACAGATGCAATTACCACGGGTAATCCACAAATTTAAGAAAAAATGTAACGAATCAACATAAATATGTGCATTTGAACATTTTATACATAAAATGGGTAACATATAACTCAAGAAATTATAAATTATTTATTATTTAAAGGCTCATAGAATTACTTTTTTGACACCACGTTTTGTATGCCGTAACTGCCTAGGGCTGTTGTAAAGCTTTAGAATATCTATTACATAAATAATTTTCCGCAACTTTTCTTCACATAATATACCACACTAACGTGTCGTAAGGAAACTGGGAAAACTCACAAGCACTCATCCCAGAGACTAAAGGCAAAAGCACTGAAGAGTTGTGTCCTATCGTTAGGCAACGAAGGGCTCTTTAAATTTTCTTCTTTTGACATTAGATTGTGAAGAGCCTAAGATCTGCTTAGCAAAGTCTGTTGTGAAATAATTCAAATGTTGTAAAATAATCCAGGAAAACTGTTCACAGATAATTGATCGTATTCTTGTGTTAAGGGAGAAAATTCAGAATATTCCCAAGCATTCACCCCCCGACAGACGAGTATGTTGAAGGCAAAAGTGCAACACCCATTTTCATCGTTCAACAATGGGTGGGATTGAACCCTGTACCATATGTTTCAAAGCGCGATGTCCTACTACAAGGCGACGGGGAGCACTTTAGATTTAGTTATTAAGAAAGCTAACTAAAAAATTGTATTTCTTTATTGCATTGAAATACTTTTCTATTAAGGACATTGCGGATAATAAGTGTACTCGGACAATCAGGAATTTACTATAATTAACCATATAACTAGCTCACAAAATTAATAAGGAGAGTATAAAGGGGGAGTTTTAGTTTCAATTATAGAGGCTTCAGTAGTTTATGTTTGAAAGGCTCCCTTCTCTTTATCGAAAGGTTGGGAGTTCTATTCCCGATTTAAGAAAAAAAAAACATCGTGCTCCTTAATGGAAGTTGGGGGACATAAAATAGGTCACGGTCATAGCATCTTCCATGTGAAATGAGACCCCAGGGGGTGACAGGCCAAGTTTGGGGTTTTCTTCTTGATGTTTGCTTCTAAATTGCTAAGATTCAGCATTTTTCGGGAAGAAAATGGCATACCTTCTGTGTGGGGGGTTGCATAAATTGCCATCAACTCCATTCTTTTGCCTTGATGAAGGGGGAAATTTCGTTGTAACCGCAATGAACATTATGGTTCATTATTGAAATAATTTTATTTTATCTAACGGCGGGCAATTGGGTGATCAAGCTTTCGCTTCAACAAAGCAGGAAACTGCTACTCATTCAGCGTTACCCTGTGGGCACCTGTGAACCAAGTCACGGAGGCAGTAAAAAATTAATTTAATTAAAAATTTAAATAATTCTTACCTATAAATAATTAATAGTGTAAGAAGCTAAACATTAGTTGTTGTTTTTTTACTTTCACCTCTTTCATTTAGTTTTATTGTAATTTTCTTTTCCATTTTCTTTTTTTATTATAATTGTTTTTTTAAAATAATGGTGGGTACTGAGTGATAAATCCTTCACCACAACAAGGCCAGAAATTGCCACTCATTTAGCGTTATCCGGTGGGCACCTGTGAACCAAGTCACGGAGGCGAGTAGCATTACCCACGTCACATCACCACAAACCCGTTTTATAGGATGGGCCACATTCATCCATCATCTCAAGAAAGAACAAAGAGAAATACAGAGAAAGTACATCAATACCCGAGCCGGGAACCCAGGTCCTCCCCATCCGTAGTCTGGTACGCTAACCACTAGACAGATCGTGCGGCTTATTGAAATCAAATCTATGGACTGTTGAACTGAAAGTTTGGATGCAAACATTTAGCAGCGAACTCGATGTGAAAGTGGAGTTGACCGAAATACTTGGGAATAGTAAATAGTGATGAATAATCGGGTGATGCTAACTGTTAATCAAACATCAATCAATTGATCACTGATTGCCAGTTGTGGTAAATAAAAAATTATATATAAAAGTATTAATATGAAAATTATAATAAAAATATATTTAGAAATAATTGAAAGATAACACAGAACACTTTTAGACTATTATAAATTATTTTTTACTTTAAAATAATTAATAATTTTTAATTAAAAATAAATAAGAAAGCATAATTAAATAGCTAATCACTCAATTCTGCTAGACTATGTTGATTAAGTTATAGATGAAGTTATCAACAAATGAATCAAATAGTTTAATTTATTGTGTAAATTTTAATGCTATGTGAACAACAATGAAATCTACATAATTAACCAGTTGAACAATTTAGTCCTTTTCTGGATAAATTAACTTATACTACATAAAAAGTCTATCTTATCATCCAAATTTTAAATTTGCTTCATCTCACATTTGATCTCCAACAATTTTTATTTAACGTTTTATTCTAATATGAAAATTTATCCATTAATATTTTTAACTGTTATAAAATAAAGCAAATAATTTAATTATATCTATTACTTTACTGAAAGTGAATTAATTTCATATTGTATATTCTAAGCATATGTGATATAGTAGAAGATTTTTTTTTAATTTAAACAAAATTTAAAAATAATGTAATTTTTAATATCAAAATTAATTCGAATGTTTATAACGGATATTTCATTTTTGTTAAATAATTTGTAATAAAGATAGGTATATTGTATTAGCCATTTTACATTAACGAGTACAAAATTTAACAAGCATCTTAAAAAATGAGAAGATATTTAGCACAAAAAGTATAACGAAACTTCTCTTCGTAATGAGAAAAGTATACATTCCTTAATTTCAACTTTTATGAGCTCAATCTAGGATTTAAACAACCCATTTAAAACTCGATTGAAAGAGAAAAAAAATGGAACATTTGGTAAGAAAGCGCCACCTCTCGGGTTGTCAGAGAGAAAACCATCTGCTATTTACCAACTTAATTGCAGTGAGATTAAGACACGAAATCAAATTATTAGAGGTGAAATTACGTTTACCGCTAATGGCAACAGTAGCCTTATTTGGATACAATTTAAAAATGAGTCATTAGAGCTCGCCGATTAAAACTTCTCGATTAACTTTCCAATTCGGCATTCTTATTTTTCGAAGAAAATGGCTTCATAAACTTCCATTTAGGCCTCCCATCAGGAGAATATCTAAATGAGAAGACTTCCAATTTCGAAAATTATTGCCTTCGATCGAATAATCAGCCTCATTTTCTAAATTCCTTTGCTTTTGCATCCCTTAAGAAAATAGCTTCTGCACCGAGGCGATCGATTGAGCGGTTATGAGGAAAACTTCCTTCTTCTTCATTATTTTCTTGGGTCGTTACATTTAATATATTGAAATTTTTCAAACTAGAATTTTCGATGTCTATTGTTCATTATAAATGGCGGATGTGTCTTAATTTATAGCGGCTTTTCTTTCGGACATGCGCAGAAAGTTTTGTTGGGTTTCTAAGGGAGCTTCGATGGGGGAATTCTTGATCAATGGAAACAATATTTTAAAATCGAATCTTTTTAAAGTAAAGGTATTCTTTTTTTTCTTCTGAAAGAAAATATTCTACTTTTTTTATAGATAATTATTATGAAATCAAAGAACATTAAATGAAACAAATATATTGAAAATTTCAATCGACGGTATAGTTGGTTTTTAAATTTGATATACTTTCTTGATCAATTATAAAATGTTCTTATAAAATCAAAACTTGTTCAGTTTAAAAGGAGTGTTTTAACTTTTTATAGGCCAAACAATTAATAAAACATTAAATGAATTTAAAACTTAGTGTGTTAAAATGCTTCATAATTTTTTTTAATTAGAGTTTCAATTGCTTATTCTTCATTATAAAGGGCATAATTTATGACTGCTTTTGTTTTAAGCATGAGTAAAAAGCACAGTTCAATTGTTTTCTAACGGAGCTTTAATTCTTGATAAATGGAAGTAATAATTTTAAATCGAGTTTTTCTAAGGAAAAACTATTTTTTCCGGAGAGGAATAAAATAATTGTTCTTTTTATGGATAGTTATAATGAATTCAAAAAGCATTAAAGAAAAATCAAAAAATATAAGGTAATGAAATTCTTTAATTATTTGTTATTTAATTGAAATTTAGCATAACTTTTAGAACAATGAAAACTTTCTTTTTAAACTGAAACCTTTTTAGAAAAAAAATTTTGTTACGAGATAAGTAAAATTTGTTCACTTTCTATGGATCACTACGAACTCATCAATAAAATAAGTCAATAATATTTTTATTTCTAATGGCCAGCTGCAATAGGATTTCCATCTTTCAACACTACAAGACTGTAATGATGGCAACTTTTAAAGTGGGTGTCCCAGTGGGTGTGCCATCGTTGCCCCGAAAGTGGGTGGGTCTTCATAATTTAGAAGCAGGGACCTATACTTTCAACTTCAAGGATGTCATTTCACATGGAAGACACTGCAACAACATCATATTTAACGTGGTCCTGACGCCATTAGGAAACAACACGGATCTTCGATCAAGTTGGGATTCGAACTCACTACCACCTCATAATAAGATCGAACGCATTAACCAACCAGGCCACCGCGGCATCAAGATGTCAACTTTCAATGTGGTGGAATGTTTAAAATAATTTGTAATTTTTAAACAATAGTTTTCGATGATCAATAATTACAAAAGGCATATATGTCTTTGTTTATTCTTTTCAAATCTGTGGACAATTAATTGTAATGTCATTAAGTATCACTACTATGCCATTAAGTATAAGGGGAGAAATAATGGCGTTTTGTATAGCATGGGTGGATCTTCATAATTAAAACGATAATTAATGAATATATATATGTATAGAAGACACCTACTAGAATGGCTCTACGACAACCAGAAATACCATTTCATTTGAAATACATTGAGGCCATATTTGAACTCATTACCTTCTGGTAGGGAGTGCAATGAATTTGTCAAATATGTCATAATTTACAGCCGTTTTTTTGTTTTAAGCATACACAAAAAAAGCACAGTTTTATTGATTTTCCAATTGAACATTGAAACATAATTTCGATCACTGATAATTTCAATTTAAAATTGAACCTTTATTAAGTATAAGTATTATTTATATTCCTCTCAATGCAAAAGTGTGTGTTCGCCATTTTATGGGTGATAATAATAAACATTTATTTTTAGATAAATTCCTATAAAATAATCATATAAATCACTTAAAAACTGTTGCCAAGAAAAATATTTTTTGAATATAACGAATTATATTAATAATAATTTAAAGTATTTTTTTATTAAAGATTCTGCATAGTAATTTTTCAGACAAATCAAGCATATGAGAACATGATAATACATATGTATTTTCAACACACATTTTGCTATGTTCTTTATGTGCCATTTTTTAGTAGCGGTTTTAATGCGGATTATATTATTCGAAGCTTCTCCAATGGCTTTTAAGGTTTGGCAAAATAAAATATTCATTTTCTTTTTATTAAATAAAATTCATCAGCAGAATTTAGAGATTTTGTGTTTGTTATTTTTCAATCAGCTGCTTCTCTGTACATAACCTTGAGTTGGGCTTTGCTAGTTAGATAGAAGCAGCCGGGTGGGGTAATTTAGAAGCAGGAACAAAGCAGAAGACTCTCCAGTATATTAGCCTGCCACCCCCGAGGTATCATTTCTCATGGACGACATTGCGACCACAAAATATTTGACGTGACCCTACCGCCATTAGTGAATATGTACCCACGTTTCAACCAACATGGAATTCAATGTTTTCTTGCAATGTAGAAAATCTTGGTATCTAAACATTCCCTTTTAAATTTGCCCTCGCCAAATTATCTTCCACAACAGCTTATATATACGAGGATGGATGAAAGAAAGTTAGCACTAAGTAACTACTGTAAAATAAAAAATTCCTCAATGAATGAAAGTTGCTTTTCAATAATTGTGCGATGTGGATAAGCTCTCAGAAGCATCCGAACAATTTAAAGGGTTGAACTTTTAAAAAAGTGAAGTCACAAGATTCGCTTCTTATGGGTAAAAAATGTGTCAATACCAACGAATTCAGCAACCGATCACTTAAATGCTCTAATGATGGTGACCTTTTTTGTACCAGCTGGGCTTGCAGTATGGGATGCACTGCTCAACTTTTCTAACTGAACAGTAATTTGATGTGGAGTCCGACTTCCTCAGTACACACATGCCATAGGTACCCGTTTATAGGATAGGCAACCATACAAGGAAAGATAGGACAGATATATAAAGACAGGAGAGAGAAGACATCCATGCTCGAACTGAGATTCGAACCCAGGACCTCCCTAACTGTACTCAAACACGCTGACCACTAAGCAGGGTGGGCCGCATGATGACCTCTTTCTACAAGAAAATGTTTTGCTCCGTATGTTCCATGCTTTGAACATTTAAAGAAATTTTTTAAGTAAAAAATTTCGACAAATGAATTTCTGGGTAAAATTTTAGAATCAAATCCAGTCCAGATTTTGCATGCAATTTTTTCTCGATATTGTCCTTGACATCAGGTGATGAGTAACCTAACTGATGAAGGCCGTTGAAAGGTATTGGAAAACAATTTGGTCTTTTCACTGAAAGTATGTCGCAATGGAGAAAACCCGGAAAACTTCCAAGCAGGCATGAATGCAGATATCTTAAAAAGCAATGACAATCTCTAATTTTTCCTCAGTGTTTTGAAACTAGGTTGTAGGCCGCGATCGGCACATTCCGGCATTAGCCCTCTGAAATAAAATTTTTTTCTCAGTGATAAGCTATTGAAAAATGATTCAGTAAGATGAGACATGATTTTAACGAGATAAACAGAATGACAATGATCTTATAGAAATATATCTAAAAATATTTATTAATTATAACTAAAAGTTATCAACAAGTATGCATCTTAATTTTACTGTTTTATTTTCTTCTTTTTGTATATTGTTCATGAATGATTTCGTATTACTCTTGTAACTTTTTAGGATTCTCATGCTTATATA
>JAPDSC010039801.1:191-11095 GCA_026290005.1 Latrodectus geometricus
ATTAAGTAAGATACATTTAATCGAAAAATATAAAAAATGAAGAAACTATACAATTTAATATCAAAAAGACAAAATCAAGAAAAACAATAAAATATAATTAAGGAAAGAGCATAGGGACGACGTCTTCATCAGGAGGGAGATGGTCAGCTATGCAAAATAAACACCCTTTCTGACAAACATGAAAGACAAAGGTCTAAAAATATTCGTGTTATTCCCCCGAAGAGTGTCTCTATAAGAAGAAAATACTACTATATTAAAATTTGAAATAAAAGGAATCAAAGTAATGCATTAAAAAATGAGCAATACAATAAATAGCAAGCAATACAATCAGAAAAATATATCAAACACAGAAGAATATATATCAAATATAGAAGAATATGGTTGCCAAAAGTAATAAAAAAACTTTCTGTACAAATTAATTTAAGAAGTTAAAGTAGTTTAAAATGCTTAGGGTAGATTAAATATTAAAGTATATCTAAAGTGAAAATAGGCATTTTTGGGATTCTTATAAGAACTTCAATGCTTGGGTGGTCCTTCTGTAGTTACGAAAACTACGCATTACTTCAATCTTATAAGCGATTCCCTACTTCCTACATAACTTAAAATAAAATTAATAGGAAAATCATTATTTTTAAGTTGATTAATTAAGCGATTAATTTGTTTTTTGATAAATTTTAGATTATTGCATATAAGATACATGCGTTTTAATTCATTAAGTACTACATTTCTGTAAATTTTTAAAGAGATGTTTGAATTCCAATAAATTAGTTTAAGAAAACTCTAAAGTTAAATATATTAGTATCTTACTTAATTTATATCGGCATTTCACATAATAGCTGCTTTTGCACTGGTATGATTGCCTATTATATTATTTATTTAATAATGTATTTGCTTTTTTTATACATTGTATTTATTTCTTTATATATTATATTATATTATATATATATGTATATATATATATATATATATATATATATTTAAGATACATCATATCAATATTAATAACCACAAGTAAAAAGTATTAAACCAAATGATTTAATTATAAGCAAAATAGAGTATCATATAAAATTTCAAAATGAATAATATAAAACTAGAGAAGAATTATATTTTTGTTTCTTAAATAAATGAAAATTTAATGGAAACTTTAATCCTTAAGTTATACCCCAGAAATAAAATAAATGAATTAAATTTGCGTGCATTTAATTTTAATATTCGTTGCCTCTTTAAAACTAAAATAATAGATTCCTTTAAATTTTCTTATTATTTATTTTCTAGAAAAGAGAATTAAAAATGGAAGAAAATAATTTACATATCAAAACGCTTCGGTGTTTCATTTTTAAACCTCGATAAAATTCTCTTTCATTATTTCGAATAATGCAATTTGTATTTATTTAGAAACCCATTGTTCTAAGACATTTTATTTAAATAAATAATGAGGAAACGTTAAGAAGCAATCAGATTCGCATACAGAACATGCATTTTTAAGATTACCTCAAAAGAATTATTTTGGTTAATATTCATTTTCTATGTACTTAAGAATATTATCAGTTGTGGTAAATTATGAGGAGTGAGAAGGGGTGGTGTTTCTCTACATTAAACCCTGGTAAAAAATTGATTTAGTATGAAACCAAATTAAAAATTTGATTTCTGAGAATCTACGTTCGTTAAGAAAATCATTTGCCCTAATGTCTCTGGCTGTCATCTATAAGATAAAAGCCACAATTCAGATATTATCGTCACCTGACTATGAATTATATTTACTTGGAGTATGTGTCACATAATAAATAATGTTCACATAAGGAATGAATGTAAACAAAGGAAACTAAATAAATAATTATATCTAATATAAATATACACATGTGGAGTCCTATTATTTAAATGATTTTCATTGTAAACGGATTTGAAGGGGTTTTTTATTACTTAAGCAATACATCGTTTCTTAGTCCGGAAAGTTATGGGTTCGATACCGTATCCAGGCAAAAAACATCATACCAAAAGACTTTGGATGTTAAAAGTGACATTCAATCCAATGTCCTTATGCTGATGTGGTAAGGTGAGTGAGAGCTCAAGTTTTGACTTCCTCACTTGGTTGTTCAAAATTTTGATATAAATTGGCTGTGTTCAGTGATTTCAATAGATATTAAAAGCAGCCAGCAGAAACACATTATGGTAACTTAATCTAACCTTTAATGGGAGAATAATCAAAAGTAACAGAGCTAAGAGAATATATCCCTGTTAATGTGTAAACTAGTGCTCCAACTCAGGTATCAACTTCGTCACTCAATCATTATTCTAAATTACGAAATTGGTTGCATTTAATGACTTCGGTTAGCTTAAATAACCAACCGAATGCT
Source organism: Latrodectus geometricus (assembly GCA_026290005.1). Taxonomy (NCBI): domain Eukaryota; kingdom Metazoa; phylum Arthropoda; class Arachnida; order Araneae; family Theridiidae; genus Latrodectus; species Latrodectus geometricus. The sequence continues at coordinate 2,546 of JAPDSC010039801.1, forward strand.
CCTCGCAATCATTTATTTCTTCGTCGTATTTAAGTTTTTCTAACTTCTTTAAAAATTTTTAATTAATAATTATAATGCTGAGATTCATTGAATTTGGGGTTAAATTGCGCTTTAGGTTCCCTATACTTCGCCAACTCGCAAATTTGAAGCGCTTTTTTGCGCATGCTCATTTAATTACTCTTTTATTTTAGTCTTTTCATTGGTCATTAATTATGTTTCATTTTGAAATAGCGGTAGAATTTTCGCCATGGCATCGGCGATTTTGAAAACGCACCAAGTGGGGGACCTAAAGCACATTTTCACCGAATTTGGACTCTAATAATTTTTCTATACTGTTATATTCTATAAAATATTTATATTTATTATTTTGAATATACATTAATAGTCAGAATACTAACTTTGGATAAGATTTACTGTACGATCACTCTTGGCGCAATTTTAAAAATTTAGAGATAAGTAACATTTTTTGGCAGCTTATTTTTTCGCACAGGAAATATTTTTCGATATTTTTTTAAATCTCCCTATTGCAAAATAGTGATGTTTTTGGCAAAATTTTGAAAAAGTCGCCAACTGTGACCATACAGTAAATTTTTATCCTAACTTTTTTATACTGTTATATATACAAAATTATACTGATATTTGATTGGATGTCATTTTTAGGTATGTAATTAATATATAATTCTTATTTTTTTAAGGTAGAATTGAAAATGATTATCGAAGACAAGGCCCGTAATGGAGATGGATACATCTCAAGCGATTGGGAATCAAAAAGCTCTAAAAAGGTATCACAAATACTTCTTTTTATTTATAAAAATATCAAATAAATATGCAATCAATCTTCAGAATTGCGTCTGTTATATTTTATCTCGTTTCTTCTTGTACAACACTAATGGTTAAAAGTTTAATGCAGTAAAATAATATTTTACTTCGTTTAATTTTTGACATTTGAGATAGCTTCTGAATTCAGAAACCGTCTTTAAAACCAACTTGGGAATTGAATTTTCATCCAGTTTTCAAACAATTTCCTAATTTATTAGAATCTGTTGAATAAATACTCTGACGAGTTTATGAAGATAATAAAAAATTAATCGGCTAAAAGCTATGTTTTCTTTTTCTGTTGGGAATGACTTAAAAGCATCTTTTTGCAGGAAATCAATACATGAAAAGTGAAACCAAACTTGAAGAAGTTAGAAGTGATTCTGAGTCTGAAATTAAAATTATGTCCCTCCCAAAAAATATTTTGTTTCTTTTTAGTCAACAGAGCTCGAAATCATATTTATTGTAGTTTAAATATAGCAATCAAAAATATATAAAACCATCATAATAAATAATAACCTAATCCATCATAATTAATCTCAAATTATGTACTACTTGCCTAAAATAGCAAAGTTTCTTCTATTTATTACACGTTACAAATGTTCATTGTAGAGTTCTTTAAAATAGAAGGTTCCAGTTTGGTAAAACTATATTTTAGGGTGCCCCGTTGGTAAACATGACGATTTTTATTTGGCTATTGATTTTATTGACGATTTTTTTTTTTGCACAGAACAATCAGTTACTCTGTTGCAATCAGAATACGACTGGGTTTTGCCCAGCTTGGCGATCAATCGCGATCAAAACTTGGCGAGAATCAAAGGGGCACCCTAAAATATAGTCTAACCCCCAGTTTCAACTACTGTTGAATAAAGGCAGATATATTCTATACACAGCTTTCTGAATGGATGTCTGTTACGGATGGTGGTGTCCATCTTCGAGGTTTGTCCTTTGTTACATGTGTGAACGACCCACTATTTATAAAAAATTCTCACAGAAGGTTGAGATTCGACTTATGTTCATATTTCTAGTAAGAGTCTAAGACAGTTAAACTATCCGTTTCTTTGTTTTAAATTATAATGTTCAAATTTGTTTTCAAGATTACCTTTGAATTTTATTATAACTTTGTTTATCTATTATTTAAATTGTTATATAAATAATAGCCCATTAAATTGTTAAAATGCTAAATTTTCTTCATATTATTAATACCCAGGTAACCATAAAACTATATGAATCTATTTTATGCCTTAATAGTCCAATTTATACTCTTTTCAATAGATGGCTGTTTTAGAGAAGGCATTTAGAGTTTGGTTGCGATGTTGCCGTGTAAAAAAAAAAAAAAAAAAAAAAAAAAAGCAAACTTGATATCTAATTTATCTGAAGACTATCTCATTCTGAAGCATTTAATAAGCCAAATTTTTCGTTGAATTCAACGTTCTTTCTTAGTTGGAAATTCGGAGATGATGCCAACTCAAATGGAAATTACGAGATACTTGACTGTTTTTAGTGTCTTCATTCGGCTTATAAATAAACGTTTTATAATAAATATATTATAATAATTTAATCTAATCTTTACAGGAATAAAATCCAGTTAGCTTGTAGGAAAAAAGAATTTCTAAAGTAGAGTCTGCCGTATTCAACGATCATCGTCTTTTATAGGATCCAGAATGTAAGATTGTGAAATATTGAATTTGTCAGCACTAAATCAAAGTTTAAAATTAAGAAGTGGTTGGTTGGTTGGTTATATTAGGTTGGGTAAAAAAAATCCATTATTTTCATTTGAACTTTATGTAACTTCTTTTGGTTTCGCTTGGTAAAAAGGTTTAAAACAGTTTTCATGTAGATTTTTAGGTCTTGCGCGTTACTACTGCTGACATGCGGTCAACTTCGACCACTTTTGATATTTTACAGACATTTTCAACGATGCTGTATCCACATGCGAGGTGCATCTCTAACATCAAAATACCCGAACGGAATCGACGAAACAAAAATTGTACGCAACTGGTTGTTACAGTCTTATATAGGAAGATAAACACCTTTCACAATTTTAGCCAACCGGCTATCTTTTTCGCAGTTACAAGAGAAAAACGAAAATGTATCGAATTTTCTGTTTGTTATTTTCCATTTTTAAAACCTTGTACTCGTAATTGAATTAATCAAACAAAAAACCGCAAGAGGATATTTTAGTGTCAAATGTCACCTTTCCAACGAGCATACATCTGAAATTGTTTGATAGATACCTCACGAGATATCGATCTTTACAGACGTCTACCGAAAAAATAATGGATTACTTTTTCCCCAACCTAATATTTAGTGGCTTGGGAATAAGTTACCAAACATCTACTAGAACAACCTATAATTAATTATCCACATTTGTGTTCAAATATTACTCCATCATATTACTCTTACTCAATTATGTTTCGTTTTTTAAAGTAGCAAGAGACGCATTTAAGTTAAAATCAACAGCAATCGAATGTAGTTTTTTCTTCGGAAATGTTGTCTCGCCTGAGTGAATCTGCTTTTTTCCTTCCCAAAATATAACAAGCGTTACGGTACTGAAAATAAAAGTTTTTTTAGCTCTCACCTCCTTTATGTTGTATTAACGGCCCGGGGATGTATAAATATATAGAGAAAAAATACAATGGTGGGGTGTGGGAAGGACTTTTATGCAGCGGTAACCCCATTGGCCCAGTTTTAATCGAATATTCGAATATACTTCCCTGGTAATTTTTCGATATCGCCGGGGGTTGTAGGTTGGAACACTATTAGAGCCACAAAAATGCTCACTAAGTGACGAGAATTTTATGCAATTACAGGACTTTTTCCACGTTGGTGGGAAAGCTTTTATAAGTGCTCTTCAACCTCTCAAAAGTGGTGTGGAGCTTTTTTTTTTTTCCATCTTTTGCCCACTTTGGAAAGCCCACCAACCGAGAACTAAATATCACAGGTTAAATTTAAGACAAATTTTCAAATAATATCTTTTCTGTGTTTTTCTAATGCAACCTATTTTGAATCATGAAAGCTTTATAAAGATTCAAACTAAAAAGGATTGCTTTAAAACCCTGTTAAGAAAATCCCAGTTTGAACTTGAGATTTGTTTGACTCGTTGACCTTCAATTATTATCAAGAGTTCTTCCACACCGTGTGGTGCAAGCTTACTTTTTTAAGCTGGTAAGCATTAAAAATAGGCGTTAGGTTTTATATTTTTATTTATAGATCTCAATTTTTCAATGAAGCTGATTAAAAAACCTCAATTATAGTATATAAAGTATTGCTTGACATCTGTTCTTTCAATTTTTCTATAAAGCAAATAAGCAGTGCTATATTAGATAGGTAAATATGCACAAATTCATATGTAATATTGGATACCACAACCGAAAGCTATTACAGGGCTATTATAATCAACAGAGTTTTTACTTCTGGATTTGATTCGGCTTACTTGACATTTTGTGGTTACCTTTTTCACTCGAGGCTTAAATTGACTTAACCTTACAGCTTAAGATGAATTCCTAAGCATTCCAGTCCAAGGTGGAATTCAAATCCAAGAGCCCTTGGACTGAAGGTTAATGAACTAAACATTTAGGTATCACCTCCGCTTGATTTATCGAAAGACTTGTTCATAAACACAATGTGGTTGTTTATGAGAATGTCGTATATATGCATCACAAGAAAAGGGTCTGTAAACTTTTTCACGTGCATGTAAATGCTTGTAAGAAACCGTAAAGACAATATTCTTCTATTGAGGTTATTAGGATATAATTGTAGGACCACATTCTACAAAGTAAAAAGTTTCGGGTTTGATATTATACGCAGTTGAAAATCGGGGATGTTTGTTGCGTTCCTACTTTCTCAATGTATATCCATCGGGATTAGAGCAAGACAGTTTCCTACACGTAAGTGGGACTTATTATGTCCATGAAAGTCCTCACAGAAGGCAAATGAGGTGGCAGTTGAATTATATTAGGCATCTCCTACAGTTTAAAAAATATTGGGTTTGATTTCTATAGTAACTAGAGATTTCGAGATCAATCAAGACGACTGGAACTGGTAAGCCATAGTTTCAAATTAAATTAGACATCATGAGCAAAAAGAGATCCTTGTGTATCAAACAATCCAAATCAAATCCACAAAACGCTGAATTGCAATATCATCAAAACAAACTTTTTATATGGTTATTGAAAATACAATAACATCACATATTTTACATTTGAAGAATGTAAAATTTCATGAATCTTTTCATACAAATTATTAGGTTGGGGAAAAAGAAATCCATTATTTTTACGTGAACTTTATGTAACTTCATTTGGATTCACTTTGTAAAAAGGTTTAAAACAACTTTCATGTAGACTTTTAGGTCTTGCGTGTTACGACTGCTGACATGCGGTTAACTTCGATCATTTTTGATATTTTATAGACATTTTCGACGATGCTGCATCCACATGCGAGATGCATCTCTAACATCAAAAATACCCGAACGGAATCGACGAGACAAAAATTGTACGTAACTGGTTGTTACAGTCTTATATAGGACGATAAACACCTTTCACAATTTTAGCCACCCGGCTATCTTTTTCGCTGTTATAAGAGAAAAACGAAAATGTATCGAATTTTCTGTTTGTTGTCTTCCATTTTTAAAACCTTGTACTCGTAACTGAATAAATCAAACAAAAAACCGCAAGAGGATATTTTAGTGTCAAATGTCTCCTTTCCAATGAGCATAAATCTAAAATTGTTTGATAGATACCTGACGAGATATCGATCACTACAGACGTCTACCGAAAAAATAATGGATTAATTTTCCCCCAAACTAATATTAAAATCATGGATTTTACATATTTATTTGAAGACAATTTTCATAATATTGCATTTTTTTCAACAATGATAATGAAAATATAAAAAGCTTATAATATGATATTCTCTTTCTATATTTCATATTATCCATACCTACTATAGAAATATTTTTATAAAAATTTCAAAATAAAAATTCTTATTAGTAGATTGTTTTCAGCAGCATAAAAATTTGTTTACATCTGTTTTATTGTCACTTAAAAATTATTCCCAATCAAAGAGTTTTTTAAAAAACAATTTGAATAATTATTTTTTTTCCTGATCATTCAAGTAAACATATTGAAGAACTGTGCAAAAATGGTGGTGGGAAAAGCATGGATTCCGGATTGTAGTTAGTACGTTTCCTGTCCCAATCTAGATCCTTACTTTGAAAAGATCTATGTACCTCAATATTTCATGGTATCTATTTTGCCAATATTTATGCTGTGTTGATGTTTACAGAAGAAGGTCAACCTCACCATTTATTCATGGTTCAAAATGGCGAGTTGTTTGATTATGTGTCTTGCGGATTCAATAAATAAACAGCTAGAAACGTCTTTCATTGAGTATTTGCTCAAATGGGATTGAAATTAATAAATTAAAAATGAGTTCTTAAATTCAATCGAAATTAAGTATAATATTTGATAGCATTAAAATTATTAAGTTCTTTTTGAAATAGACATTGCTCGCAATATTCAACCAATATTGACAATTTAAGACTTTTGATAATTTTATGATATTTTTACTGAGTCTACCTTCAAAACAACCGAATGAGTAATTTGAAAAATAAGAAAGTTATGTATAGCTTAACCCTTCTTTGCATAATGGTGGAAATTTCCATCATAACCTATAATGCCCAAAAATTATATAAAAGAACAAGTTCACTTTAAGTTGATCGTGTTTGGATACCTTTTTAATGTCCATTGCATAAAAAGAAACATAGCTGTCAAAAATAAACAAGTGTCATTATCAGTGAAACGAGCTTAAAGTTGTCTCATTCCGCTGTTTGTTGTAGTTACAATAAACGTATGATTTCGTTTATAATTTTGTTTTATTATATTAGAGTTTCTATTGCTAAAAAAAGGAAAATGAGTGGAAGAAAGGTTTGTTACACGTGTTTCTGTTATTTCCCTCTTTTATTTCTATTTAGTACTAAGCTAATGATCTAACTTTGGATGATGATGGAAATTTTTAGTATATTGTTTTTTGCTAAATTTATACTATTAATATATACTAAGATTTTTTTTAACTATTTTTACTTTAATTTTGAACATGAATTACATCAACTTGATTTATTTCACCAATAAAGAAAAAAATCATGCAAAGAAGGGTTAATGTAATTCCGTCAAAGAAGTTTTTTTCAGATTTACATTAAGAAAAACATATATCTGAACCATTTTCAATTACTTATTCCAAAAAACAGTCATAACACAAAAGTCAGCTTAAAATTTGTCGAAATAATTAATAAATTGTAACAAATAACTATGAAAACACTTTGGCATACTCATTCATAAGGAGGTTGAAAATGAAGATTAAATTTCATTAGTCTTTTGCTTCAAATAATCTAAATTGAATGAGAAATTCAGATTAAAGTTACACGTGTAGCGAAATCCACATAAATTTACAAGGAGAAAAGTTATATGAATGAACGTCACATGAAATTTAGTGTAAAGAATAAAATAATTTGTAATGAACGTTGCATAAAGTTAAATAGAGAATAAAACGCTACTGATAATGAACGTCACGTGAAACTTTATAAAGAATAAAATTATTCTTGAAATAAATGTCACGTGGAATTTCTTAATATGAAAAAATAATATTTCATGAAAAAAGTTTTAACGGAAGATAAAGAAATGAAAACAGTTTTTTGTAAATAAGTCTATTATTAGGTTTTATCTACGAATTTAGTCGCTTTTCATTAAAATGAAAAAGAGAAAAGTAAACACACAAATTTTTAATTATACATGGAATTATTTTTGTAGAAATGCTTATTTTGTGTTATAATTCCTTTTTTGATGTTTTAGCTTATTAATACATTTATTTGTTGATTTTCACATCAAAATTTACACTCCTTTTTGTGCGGATCCACGTTTATGTGTATAAGAATCGAATACTTATATCTACATCTACAAGTAAAGAATTTATTGAAGATTTTGAAGGTACAAATGGATTATAATCTAATATATTTCACGCAATCATTTTTATATAATTTTGGAAATTTTCTTTTCTTTCGAATTATAACTCTTTAAAAATGCTTGTGCTTACATTGAAGAAAAATTACTCTCTCGGTAAGAAGTTTCCCAATTTTTAATCAAGAAAAATCATTAAAGAAAATTCTAATAGGTAGAAAATGCTTCCAGAAGTTGATGAAATTAAACGCTTGAAATTGCCGCAGGAATTATTTTTCGGTTAATGATCCCAAAACTCCAAGGAATTAAGAGTCTGTATAGAGAACACAATCAACAGAGATTGCGTTCTGATCAAGCAAATAAAAAAAGTCACCAACAAAATTTCTTGTTCTCCTCAATTACTCAAAGAATTAAATGCAATAAAAAAATTCACCATTTCACATAAAAACGTTCCTTACTTCTTTTAAGGCTTTCCTTTTTGTGGCTTTCCAAATCAAATCGAAGTAACGAGCCATTTTCTGCTTCACGATCAAGTTCATTGCCAAGGAAAACATTAGGTCACTTATTTACGATTCTTCCTTGGCGAAAAAACATTTTTTTTCCTTGTCATCGCCATGAAAATAAAAATAAAAAAAAGAAAGATAAAAGAAAACACGGCGATTGACCAGCCTCAACCCCTTGGTGGTGTTCAGCAGCTGAGAGGCGTTAACGTGTTCTATCGTCGCTGCTTCTATGAAAGCAGAAGTGAACAGCATCTTCTACCAAATAATAGGGAAAAAAA
>JAPDSC010039803.1:0-16703 GCA_026290005.1 Latrodectus geometricus
TATATATATATATATATATATATATATATATATATATATATATATATTAAATGTACTACACTTGATCAATTTTATTTTTAAATTTACTCCATAGACATTTACATTATTTTTATGACTTACTTTAACTGAATACGTAATACCAGACTTATGACTGAACACAAAATCAATATTTTTTATTGGTTATTCCAGCAATTTTATGGTTGCATATGCAAATAAGTGATTGAAATAATAGCTATTTTCTCCCCTCACCTTCTTGAAAGATTCTCAGAATATTTAAATAACACCCACACAACACAGAGGATCAATGTGTCTCGACAATAATCTAAGACTTCATTCCAAATCGAAATAATCATATTTCTGTCGCGGTTAGAATTCCTCTCCAACCGCGACAGAGGCCACGCGGCGAGTATTTAGAGAATTATGGAGGCATTTACCCTGGCTAATTAGGATCACGTGAGCGTAAGTTGCGATCTCTTATTTACACAATGGCGTGCCTGTCAGACAGTGTTTAGCTGATTCTTATCAGTACAGTTGATGCAACTCATATTAATTCCCATGCTTAAAATCATATTTCTCATTTTACCGATGGCAACTCCAATGCTAACATTAGGCTTAATAGTATGACTATAGAAGTTAATTCCTACATTTGTAAACTGTTGGGAATTTCGCGTTGTGATTTAGGTGAGGGAATATTAATAGTTATGTATACATTTAAAAGTATTGGCGAAATAATTCATTATTCATTTATTACTTATCATTTTGAAAACAATATGCGTATGATTTAGAAATATATAAATTAGTGTATATCAACTTAATGATTATTTTGTTATAAACAATCTTGCTAATGTTTAATTATATTATCAATTAACGCTTAAAATTAAAAACTTTACATAATTTTGTAAAAAAAAAAAATTGAAATATTTTGCTCAAAAAATTTTATTTCTTTTAGACAAAATTTCCATACTCTCTTGAGGATTATCTAAGGCTATTGTAAGGCATTTTAATGTTTACCACGTGATTGCTTTTCAGGAGGACTTTTATAGACAGTACTCCACTTTAAATTGTTGCAAAGGAGAAATTCCGGAAAAATTCCAAGCACCTGCTCACGAAAAATGTTCATACTGTATCCAGTGCCCATTGTTTAATTTTAGTTGGTATCCAACAAAAGTGTTTTTGCTTTTGTTGATAAATCCGTTTCCCTTCCACTAACCATGGTGAATTCTTAAACAAAGCCTTTTAATTCGCGTATTGAACTGCCTTACAGCAGAGGGCCCATATAAAGCATTTTAGAATCCACCACGTAAATTGCATTAAAGGCGGACTTTCCATTGACAGTATACTAAATTCATGTGTTTCAAGGGAGACAACTTAGAAAACACCCAAGCATCCACCCTGACAGACTTGAATGCAGAAGCGCAATATAATTTCTTCACGTTGTTCAACAGTGACCGAGACCTTATTCTCTAAAGAGCATTGTCCTACCACTAGGCCATGTTAATCCTGATATATTATACTTTTATCATCGAGGAATTTGACCCTGGTCTTCTTCGTACCAAGTAGGAATTCTGGATAAAATTTTCAAATTGCATAATAGACGATGTAACCACTAAAGGATTTTGTAAGGTATTTTAGCACACAATCTCGTTAATTGCCTTACGAGAGGACTTTGCATAGAGGTTCGTATTCAAATGTTCCAAAGGAGAAAACCAAGAAAAAATCCAAGTAATTATTCCGAAAGACGAACATGAAGAATGTGGAAATGCAACATCAATCACACGTTGTTTAGCAATACTGAAAGTGAACCCTAAAACTTTCTCTCTGCAGAGAGGTGTCCAATTACTCACTCAGCTCATTTTGATTAGATATTATATTGCATTAAAATATTGCAGCGTCATGTTTCGCCAATCTTGAAATGTGTAAAGAGCTGCCATATTAATTGCGTCTATTATATTAATTAGAAATTAATTTGATATACTTCAGAAAATAATTGTGCCATTCAGAAAAAATGTGCGTATAACATTAACACAATATGGAAATCTTTATAATTCTTTTTCTTGAACTCATATGTGTCAGAAAATAAAGTAAATCATAAATGCTTTGGAAATTCCATATACAGTAAATTAGCCGTTTACCAAGTTCTGTTTAAGTTAATCTCTTGATTTATCGAAGATTATTTTGATGTATGAGACTATCAAGATGTGGATAATGACAGTAAAATAATAAGGAAAACAGGTCACTTAAAATACTAAATCATCTCTTATTATTACAGGTCATTTTAAGCAGGTTGATTACATAATATTAGTAGTATTGCATAGTTTTTCTTTCTATAGCGTTAGAAAGTTTGAATCATTGAAAGTGGAAAAAAGTGAAATCCCATTTTAGTTAATTTTAGGAGTCTGTACCTGGGGAGAGCGGAAGTGTCCATCACATGTTTTGATAAAATATATTCCATGTTCTCTTTGCACAAATGCACAGTGACTAAGTTATTTGTTGAAATTCGATATACATCCATAAAAACTAATAACTCTTTAGTTATTTTAAATATGACATAAAAAATAAGCAGAAAAGATTTTCTTAATGACAAGCTAGCATTATTTAATTCCTTTTGAATGAAAAATTAATAGATTTAATTTATTGAAAAATAAATCTCCATAACAATATAAATAAAATACATTGAAATTTAACTGAAATAATTTTGTTTTGAAGAATCTCATGAAATGATATTGGCCAACAAATTTTTATTTTGGAAGCTGTGTAAAAATGTTTACATCAATGATAAAAGCACTTTATTATATTAATTTTTTTGTAAAAAATTACAATTTGTCTCTTTATTTTATTTCTTGCCTTAAGCCATAATATAAACTACAAATTTTGATTTTCCTCTAGATTTTAAATCGAGATTTTCATTTTTAACTTATTCATTGATAAGTTTGATATTTTAAGCTCTCGATTGAGCTCTGGATGAGGTTTTTCGCTTATCTTTTAGCTGTATTTCCCAAACAATTGGGAAGTTTTCCAGAATAGCAGGGAAGAATCGAAAGGATTTCTTCTCGTCTTTCTAAAAAGTATGTTTTCTTTATCACGAAGGATGGCACGATAAATAAAAAATCTATATATATAACTTCATGATCTTTTAATCTCCTAAAAAATCAACGGACCTCTTATCCTTTGAATAAATCCCTTTTTAAATTTTCATGATAACAACAACTAAACTTTGCAGGATTTTATTGCCTTTATACTCTGACGTTGGATAAAAAAATAAACGAAATATTCTCCAAACTTCTGTATTGTAATTGATTGAAGTAAATATTGTTTTTTTTTTTTAAAAAAAATATGCAGTAATGTTTCTTGATTGACAATAAAAAAAGAATGTATTAAAATGGTAAGGAAATCATTAAGACTATTGAAAAAGAAAAATGTATCGAAAAAGATTTTCCGTTATTTTGATAAAATTGCTTACAACTTATTTATTCACAAAATTAATTTTATTTCAAAGAATTAATGGAAGTCAGATATTTTTAGGAATTTATTTTGAATATTCCAGTAAATATTATCTGTTCTAAATTTATATAAAAATATTGGCTTCGGTGTAGAATAAGGTAATTTTTGGTTCGTCAAAATATTTGATGGTAAAATTTAATTTCTGGTAACCCTATTATTTTTAGTATATTAACAAACGTAATTTCAGGGTTACCTTTATGTTATTTACATGTTGGAAATGACCTCAGCATCAAATGCATCGCAAGGTGTACCAATAAGTAATCTTTTAAGAAAATAATTATTGCTTATACAATTATTAAGAAAATTAATAAATAAGCATTTTTTCACAAAAAGTACATATTTATAAAAATTAATAAAATAACTTTAATATTTCTTATTAAGAATAAAATTCAGAAAAATAATACTTATATTTGTTTATTTTATTACATGCATGGTTCAACTGATTGATCCCATTAAAATCCACCAATCACTCTAAATTTTGAACCACGCTTAAATGACAAGGCTGAGAATCGAGTTAATATTTTCTTTTTTTCAATTTTTATGACATCAAAATAAAATTTATGAAAGTTTAACTGGCATATTTCTTTTCTCAAGACTGTCCGGTGTCTAGTATCAAATCTACTAATTTCCTAGCACAAAATGATTTTTACAACCAGGTAATAATTTCTAGCTTTTTCATGTGCATAGAAACAGCGTATTCTTTATAGTGACCGGAGCTTTGGTTAGTACTTTTAGGTTGGTTTTCCTGAGGTTAGTGATTCTAAAATTCTTTGTAGCGGCACACGAAAAAGGTTAGACTATACTTTAGGGTGCCCAAAACCCTATCGTTTTCTAATTGCAAGAGAGCAACTGATTGTTCTGAGCAAAAAAAATCACCAATAAAATCGATAGCCAAACAAAAATCACCATGTTTGCCAGGGGGGCACCCTAAAATATAGTTTTACCACGGAAAAAAAGATAAATTTAGAAGTTGTTTACTTATACCTATATTGCACTGCATAAAAGTTTATGGTAATAATTTTTAATGTGAAATAACATAATTATGTACTACAAAAACAACAGTTCGTTTTTTGAAGGATTATTTGCAATGTAATAATAAGGATAATTTTAATAAGAAATTTGAGCTAGATGTTTTTGATAATTTAATTCATATTCGGTCATGAAAGTGACAATGCTATTCTCATATCGTCTTCTACATTGAACAGTGTTGACCTTTTTTTTTCGGTTTTATGTTGTGTTTAAACTGAAAATCTAATAATAAGATGTAGAAAATTGTAGTTACAGATATTTAAGAATATATGAAATTTCTTCAGGTGGGGCGAATATTTCATTTAAGGAAAGGTCATAATTATTGAAGATAAAAATCAGTTTTTAGCTGCAGAAAATATGGTGGTTGTAAATACAAGTTTCCTTTAACTTTTTCACTGATTTAAATACACTTTACTAGTAATAAAATGGCATTATAATTTTTACTACATACATTTCTAAAAGTTAGCTGATCACTTTATTGAATTAGGTGGTACACAAAAGTGGCGCGCGCGGCACAGTGTTTGAGAATTTCTCAATATCATAGATATTGATGTAAGATTTATAAAACTGCATGCTTTTTATTTTCTAAAAGTCTCAAATTTCCAGGATTTATTCTAGATTTACTATATCAATATAATTCACAATAAGCAGTTAAATTGATATTGTGTATTATTAACACAAAATTTACTTATATACAAACGGCAAAAATATATTTCGTTTCATTTTTTATTTGTTTAATTATTATAAGTGATATAATAAATGTGAGTAGCGTAAGATCGAATTCAACAAATGATTTTCAAAAGATTCATATAAACGTAAATGGAATTCCTAACTATTCTATGTCTAGAAATTTACTGTAATGGAACCTGAAGATTTAAGGATCCAAAGGAATGACAGCTAATTACTACCCGCGCTATCACCTTGTCATTTTCTTAGATACCTTTGGTCGAATAGCGCTAACACAATTGACCATCGCTATTAATATATCACGCATTAAAATGAGCTGCTTAAAATGCTCAGCTTTGAAAATATTTATTTCACTTATGAAAAATACATAAATTTTATTTGATGCATTATATTCATTAAATATTTTATTAAATTATAATATTGTCATTTAGAATTTTTGTAAATTGATGTATTATATTTTAATTAATATCAATAATTAATATCTAAATTAATCGTTATTAATATGACTTATTACCAACATTTTATTATTAATAATTAATATAAATAACTAATATCTTGATTAATGTCAATATATTAATGTATTTGTGAAAAAAATGCATTCCAATCTATAAGAATACAAATTAATGAAATTTTAACGCCATTAAAGTAAACTAATTTTTTGAGTTTTTAGCTAAAGTTTTTGAGTTTTTTAGTTTTAAGTGAGTAAAAGGATTCTATGGAAAAATTCGAATAGAAATTTTGTAAAAGTAGTAAATATATGGATTCGCATGATGTTTGTCGTAAATAAAGTAAGAACCTTGGTAGGGAAGTCAAGAAAAAGAAATAAACTAAGTACTTTTATTATTTAAATTATTAATTTTCAAATTATAAAAAACTTAAGATTTTTGTATTTGCGGCTTTGGAATAAGCGTCATAGAAAAAGAAAAATAACTAATATTCAAAATTGAGTGCAGAAACAATATTGTCATTTAGTATTAAAAACCGGTTGTTAACCCCTACTTGAGAGCTTTAAAAAAATTTTAATATGTGTGTGCCACTGCTCGATTAAATAAGGACTAAAATATTGCAAATAATTTCGATGATATTCATATTATTGATAAAGCTATATTGCATGAGTAAGTCGGTCAATCGCAAAAATTATGGAAGCTGACAAGTCGGTCAGTTTCAATCATTTCTGTGATTTTATAGACATTTTCGACGAAATGCCTTACTTGTGAGAGGAGCTTTTTTAACATCAAAAATACCTTACCGGCATTGACGAAACCAAAATTGCACGTAATTGACAGGTAACAACATCGAGATTATAAAAGTCGTTCACAATTTCAGCCTTCTGACTTACATTTTTGCCTTTATCAAAGGAAAACTGTAAAATCTGCCGAATTTTCTCTTTTATGACTTCCATTTTTAACGGCTTGTAACTCACAACTGGATGCAACAACAAAAACAGTGAAGTACTTTTATTGTGAACTGTCATCTTTCCAACGAGAATAAATTTGAAATTGTTTGATTGGTGGTTTGAAAGATATCTTCATTACAGTTGTCTACAGAAAAAATAATGGATTTCTTCTTCCTAAACCTAATATATTGCTTAAGATATTTGTAAATGTTTTCATTACTGTCTTGAAATTGCTGTAAAAAAAGAAGAGGGTTTTTCATATAATATTTTTTCTAAAACTTACACACAACTTTTAATTTGCTTTAATGCAATACATTCATGAAATTGCAAACACTTCAAAAGTACGGATTCTATGATAAAGTTCAAAGAACAATCTACGAAAAGCACAATATTGTTGATTATGTTCCTTGTAAAATAAGTTTTAAAAATGTTTTTGTTCAAGAATTGCTTTTTCCGTGGAATTTAACTATCGAGGGAATAGCAAATATTTGAAAAGCAATCACAATCAAAAATATTTTCATTTGATTCATATTTTTATTCGGAAAAAAATTCTTTTTGCTCAAATTTCATTTATTTTATGTAGCATGTTTCCATCCTTTTTTTTTTTTTCTTAGAAGTTCAGAATTCAATTTTAAGTTTATTTTAATCAGAATTTTTTTTTATTTCACAAATTCAAAACAATACTATAGTTAGTATCTTTTAGAATTATTGGAAAAGGAGACTATATTTTCCTTATATTACAAATATGTATATGCAACAAAAATGTTTTATCGAACTTCTAGTGGCATAAGAGTTTATTTGCATCTTGTGGCAACTAAGACTGCCAATCGAACTTCAGAGGGCATGACGTGAGGTACCTGAAGTGTTTTGTCTCTATACTAAATATTAATTGTTATGTTCTGTATTTGCATATATTTGTTTAACTGTTTTTTTATATTTTCTATTCTTGAGGATCCTTTTATGGACAATTTTCAGTGTTAGCTGGTTACTTTAATATCAAGAATAGATTCATAGATAAGCATTTTATAGGAACATATATATATATGAAATAATAGGGTTATAATTCAAATGAATTCTTTTTCATGAAGCACTCTAGAAAGAAGTTAAGATTTCGAGTCACAAATTCCGATTTTATAGAGATTCAAATTAGATGATACGTTCAGTTGGTATTAACTATCGGTAATTAAAATTGCTTTATTGATTTAAGAAGAACTTCATGTTACCATTGAGAATTCTTTTTTGAGTTATGTTCCAAATTTTATTTTGAGCAGATTAAGAAGTAATAAGTAAAACTGTTAATCACAGAGCTTTTTATGTAATAATAACTGACCTAAAATTCTCTATGAATCTTATTTTAGCTTTAGAGTATTTTGAAAATAGCCTGTTCTGATAATTGATCAAATTTATTTAAACACCGTATAGCGCATTTGAAAAATCCAAAGTCATTATAAAGTGTTTGAAGATCCACCAGGTGTCGCTTTCCGAGAAGACTATTAACTTTACACAGTCTTGCTCAAGTGTTAAAGAAAATTTAGGAATATCTCAAGTACTTACTCCTGACCTTATAGTAGAAGATAGTTATCCGATCAAAAGATCCGGACTATAATTGAACAGATAGGAAGATAAATTTCGTGCTTTTGCTTTCCAAAATAATTATTTACTTCACATAGCTAATGATCCTACTCATGATTGAGAAGCAAAGAAAATACACATATATCTCATTGATAGGCTTATGATAGGCTGCGTTTTTTGAGTGAAAGATCCGGAATTCGATCTCAAATACAAATGAACTACGGAAGATTAATTTTGTGCTTTTTGCATGACATACTTTTTTGCAGCCATTTCCATGTACAAGATGGGTATTGGAAGCTTTCTGGGCTCTTTCTTGTGACAATAAAAATACCTCTACGTTTAAAAAGTGTCCTCTTGGAAGGCAGTTTGTGGATATAAATATGTCTTATAGCAGCTTTTAACCATTAAACATTCCTTCCACCGACAATTTACTTACTATAAAGCCTCACCATGACCTAGTTGTAGATAAATGCTCTTCAGAGCTGAAGATCTGATGTTCTATCCTAATACTATTGAAAATGAGAGATGGATGCTATTGTTTTGTTTTCTGCATCACATTTGTCAACGTGAATGCTCCGATATTACAGGCGTTTCCTCCAATCCAAGAAATATATATAGCCGACTACCTGTTAAAATATGTCTTAAAGTAAGACAATTTAGGCTGTTGGTATTAAAATACCTCACAAGATCCTTTGGCAACTAAATTGTACATTAAATTTTATCAAAACATTTTCTGTGGAGTTATCATGATCAAGAAGTAGAACAAAGCTCTTTTAAATGAAATGTTCCCGGCAAAATCAGTTCCATCAAATGCTGAAAATTGACAAATGGATGTTGTTTAAAGATTTCATACTGACATGATTGAAGGCCATCTACATTCAATCTCACTAGTATGAGTTCTTTGAATTTTCGGGATTTCTTCCTTTATGCCATGTAAATATGGCCCATTCTCTGTGAAAAGACCTTTTGAAAGATTGATGGTATAAGGTAGATATTAGAAAAAAAGCAGTGCAACAGCCTTCTGGCGTTAAGCTGTACATATCGTGTGGTTAAAAACAGGGATGTTCATTAAAGTAACGATAATTGACTTGTGGAACCCTAAGACATTTTTAGGAAAGACCTAAGACATTTTTAGTTTTGAGATTTTTATATAAATATTACTAATAAGCTAGAGTAAATATTGAAAATATTTGTTGTGGTGGGGCTCAACTAAAATCTGTAGTATCTAAGTCATAGGTTGCAGCAGAATTTTCGCAAGTATTTATTTCAACATCAAGTTGATGCAGTGTCTTTCACAAATGCATATTTTAAGTCTTTCATTTTATTTTTGAATCTAATAGATGAAATGAAATGCCATAGTTACAAAATAGTTGCAAATCTTTTTATATATTTCTATAACTCTACCTGTTAGAGCACATATACTAACAGGTAGAGCTACAGAAAGATATAAAAAGAAGAAACTATGAATCGACTAAACTAAAGGCATACATACATTGTGGTGAAGACAAATCCCGGGCTGTATCGTAGGGATAGTTAGTTTGGAGTACTCGTCTATCACCAAACCCCTTGTCATTTTGAACCATTGTCAGGTGAGGAGGCCACAT
The DNA here is from genome assembly GCA_026290005.1 of Latrodectus geometricus. Classification (NCBI taxonomy): domain Eukaryota; kingdom Metazoa; phylum Arthropoda; class Arachnida; order Araneae; family Theridiidae; genus Latrodectus; species Latrodectus geometricus. The sequence continues at coordinate 9,790 of JAPDSC010039803.1, forward strand.
CGGAGCTAGCAGTTACCACACTAGCAGAAGCACTTTAAAAGTCATTGATTACCATTTATATGTCCCCATGCCACAGAGTCGCCGCAACCGGAGAGGAAGAATGTGGTCATCATACCAAGCAGTGCCTTTGGCAAATTATGCTTTACTTTACTAACCTTAACGGGGAGCGGCGTGAAGCTACTGAGACACTGGGGCTCATATATTTAAAGAAGCACATAGTTTTCTATTTAAAGTTTGTTATTTACAATCCAGTGTAGTAATTATTTTGAACTATTAATGAATTATATGAACGTAATTATTCTGAAATATTAATACAGTGTCCAGAAATGGACACTTTGTGCAAACCCAACTTCTTGTTCAAATAATATGGAAATATTTTCTTAAAAAAGGTTTATTTACATTTCTGTTGTTAAAATGTCAAAAAATAATAATAATAATAATTTGATCTTTTAATAAAAGCTGCAATTTTCTTTTAGAATCTCGTGTTTGAATTTACGAGATTTTTCAAAAAGTATATCTTTTAAATAGAGATGAATTACGATAGAAATAAATTCAAAAGAGTTTGTGGTTTTCGTATTTAGTTGTATTGAAAATTTCACTACTCGATGTACTACTAAGCCTTAAGAACATAGACTACGTCCTGCAAATATGTCCAGCCATAGTCAAAACATTCACCCCTATAGATGTGTATGCAAAAAAAAAGACACTTTAAATTTATCTTGCAATGGTTATTAATGGCAGGGATTGAACAAGAAATATTTTTTTTTAAAGTTTGTCCGATGAGTCGGTAATCACTAGCTTTGTATAAACTTATCAATACTTACCATTGCTTTAAATTGCTAATTAAATTGATTAATTTGTAATTACAGAAAATCTGCAATTTCAAGTAATGATTGTAAAATTAATTTATTGATTATGTTACAAATTGAGTTATATCGCAAACTATAATTGAATATTGTAAATAAATCATTTAAAATGAAATCTATTTCCTTAACTTATTTTTAACAGAGAGAGAAGACCATTATCTTCCTATCTCTAATTCAATTTTGTTTCAATGCATGCATATTACAAAACTGCTTATTATTATCAAATGTTAAATTAAAAATGTATTAAATTAAAAATTCATTTTTAAATGACAATTATTATCAAAAATCGATCCTCAAGAACTATTAAAACAAGATAAAAATATTATAAAAAATATTCATTAGAATCCAAAACAACTTTTAAAAATAGTCAAAAAAAAACTCTTTTAAGAATTAAAAAATTAATATTAACAAGAAGAATCATTTATAAAAACAAACGAAAAGAATTAAAGTAATAAAAGATAAAGTAAAGACGATAGTTAAAACCAATAAAATTGCAAAGAAAATAATGAAAAACGATAGAAATAAAACTTGTATGTATATTACGTATACATCAGTTACTGGTGTGTATTTAATAATCTGAGTAATGAAATTATATTTTGCAACTTATAACTGAAAATTTAAAGTAAATTACAAAACTTATTTTATTTAAAATAAGAGAGAGAGATGAGAAAACTATACTTCAAATAAAAAGATCTGTTGCATATTTTTTCTGTTAAAATCTTAAATGGAATTTGAGTTTTGGATCCAAAATATGGTAATCATGAAAGGATGAATATTTAGATTAAACTTTTTGAATATTAGAGCTGTTTTGAATATCGAATTATTTTTAATGTTTTCGCAGAATTGAAAATATTCAAGATTTTGAAGGTTGCATATGTAAATAAGGATTTTTGTTGTTTCTGTGTTCTTTTCTTTAAAAAATTATTAAAAGAATTGATTTTATAAGCCAAATACATAAGCTGGTTAAAATGATTATATAAGAAGCCTGTGCTTTAACATTTTACATGTAGAATACTTTAATAATAATCTTAAGAATGTGGGTACAAAATTCCTCATAGAATCAATTCTTTTTGTTTTATTAGAATGTTAGCGTTTTAAATACAAACATTTTGCTTTAAGAAAGGTATGTACTTTCTTACATAAAGTTAAAGAAATGGATACTTTTCAAAATAACTTCGTGGGGATATAAATTTATAAATCTGAAATAGTGTGAAATAAAGTGGCAATTAAGAAAATGGAATATTATTTTTCTAAATTCTGAGCAAACGTTAAGTTGATATTGAAATCATGCAGCTTGTTGCTTAACAGATTAGAGTAATGACAAGACATTAAGTACAAATATTGCATTCCGTAAGTGATAGTGAGACACATTTATATGTTTGAAGGAGGGAATTTTGAAAACTCTTAAAACTCCATCTATAAACATGAATATACAGAAAACAAAACTCATTACAAAATCGTTTTATTGTGGGTGTGTTCGAAACTAGGATCTTCCATAGAGAAAAATTTTTTATCACTGTGACATGATGTCTCTTGATAAAAATTAGTTTTCATCTTACATTGATTCTTCCGATGCTATATATTATAAATATATCTTTAACATAATATAATACACAACCTAAGGTCCACCGGCATGTGTTAGACATTTTATTATCCACAACGTATATTGTCTCTAACTAGGATTTTTAACAGAGGTTAAACAAAAGTAACGGTGTTTTAAGGAAAGAAATCTGTAAAAATCCAACATCACAATAAACTTACATGTAATAATGGACAAAGGACCAAGGAGGAACCAACTTGAGGTAATCAATACTATACTTATGCTCAACTAACTATAAAAACACCATTTTTAGCGGTTGATGATTATCTCTGGCTGACATCAATGTATTCTTTGGATAATATATTAGTTTGGGGAAAAGCAATCAGTTATTTTTACGTGAAATTCAAGGCTCTATTTACATGTTTTTGGTTAGCTTTGTGCAAATGATTTCAAACTGTTATGTGGCTGATCTTTAGCTTTTGGACAGCTAACATGTTGGTCAACTTCGGATATTTTTGTGATTTTATCATTATTTTCGACAATAGGTCTACCTGTGTGAGGTGTATCGTTGATATCAAATGAACCTGAAGGAAATTAATAAAACCAAAATGACATGTAATCTGCCGTTACACTATCGGGATCATAAACCTCATTTCCGATTTTCAACTGTAGGCTTTGTATTTTCATCTTTATCAAAGAGAAACTGTGAATATAGTGCATTGTCTCTTTATTGATTTAAATTTTTAATACCCTGTACCTTATAACTGAAAGAACGAAATAAAGAATAGCAGAATATTTTTACGGCGAAATGTGATATTTTCAATGAGCATAAATCTGAAACTCTTTGATCGGTACTGATCGATATCGAACACTACAGAGTCATCGAATGAAAATATAATGGATTTTTTTTTCATAATTTAATATATCTCTCATTGTTCAATAGCAGCTGATATCGAACTGGGAACTTTTCACTATGAACAGCCCTTTCAGAATAATTGGCCTCATAAATCCCACTCCTTGAGATAAATTGATACCACAGAAGAAGACATTTCTCTATTGTTTAGTTTGCCGTAACAGATACTTTTTTTGCACATGGAAACTATTTAAACTGATTCTAGTGATTTACAGTACTTATTTAAACATTACAAATATTAACTCATAAGGTAGGACTTGAACCTAGGAGCTACTGAAATGAAAGACTGACAGAATAATCACTCAAATAGTATTTCAATCGTTCTGCTAGAAAATCAACTTAATTTTTCCACATTTAAGCGACAGGAAAAATAAAGTATTTTTTACTAATTGTAGGACATCATAAAATTTGCTCAGGATATTGAAACAACATTTTAAATATTTCTTAGAACCAGAGGAACTGACCATTCATGTGGCATTCAAATTTTCAAATGGTCTTAACATATTATCTAGAAGCATGACAAGCATGACAAGCGTAGTCTGCATTTTCGTTCTTTTCTAATGATAGTTGATAAAATTCTTAAAGGATTGCATTGGTTTAAGAAGATCAAAACGGAGTTAATTTAGTCAGACATACAGTATTAGGCATATTTTCATGGATAGCTAATCACGTGAACCATACTTCAAACACATACATACAGAAAGACATATACTTCAATACTTCCTTTCTTGTAAAGAAATCTGCTCTTCAATTTATCAGTTTAGTTTATTTTGTCACTTAATAATCTTTTTCTGAAAAGTAGAGCTAAATTAATTGGGGCATATGATTCAAAGCTAATCTTGAAGTACTGCAGGTACGTCTTAACGTAGTCAAATTTATAAGATGTTAAACTGAAAGCGAGGATGTAGACTATTTAAAGTCTGTAGAGGCCATATGCATAATTATATAAATGGCCCATTAATTTTGAGTATTAAATGGTAAACTTACATGGTTAGTAAACTTGTAACTTAAATTGTTGTTTTAGTAGCTTAACTTCTTTGAAAAGTAATTTAATTCTTGTGTATTCTTGTAGAAGTAATGCCAGTAGTAATTTGAAATTCAAAATAAATTCTTCATAGATCTTCCTTATTGCAAAGTTTTAAGGCTTAAAATTTATCATAAGTTTTAGGATTAGGTAAGAGTCTAAACTTCATTACATTTTTTCTTATGACATTATAAAATTCTTCTTCGTTAATATATTGTTGAGTTGATAGTTGAATAGTAATGAAATTTTATTTCAATTCAACATAGGTTCCCCTTTAGAGCCTAGCTGTTTTACTTTCATCACTGAGTGCTTACAGTTGAGAATAGAATAGCAAAGCGTAACCAGAAAGTAATAAATAAATCAATCACCTAGTATGTATAATTTAATATTTCCTTCGATATAGTGTATAACAATATCGAAAAAAAATTGTAAATTTGTAAGCAATGCAATTACGCTTGTCTCTTTAATAATATGCAATTGATCTGACAGCGTGTAAATATTTGCGATTTGATTTTAACAACTCATTCCTAGTGTGACTCTTACACTTATTAATTTATATGTTAGAAAATGAGTTTGTATCAAAAATAATTTGAATGAATTAAATTTCATTTAAATAATGTAAACTGTGTGATTTGTAAAGGAATCCCTTTATCCCTAGGTAACGGCGTCCCTGTATTTTTGAATAAATATGCATTTATTCTATACAATAGTATACTATTCCTCTGAGGTTTATCATAAAGATTTATAAATTATATAGATTATCACTTATAAATAGTTGTTACAAATTAATAGCGATTCGTTTCAAATAAACAAACTTGAGAAATTTTAAAATGATATTAATGTTTTTATATTTAAATTCTATTCCTCTACTCAAAATTAGCTATTAGGGATAAATCATAATTACGATACGAAATTATCATAAGTTTTTTTTTAACTTTTATTAAGAAGACATGATTTCGTTGAAATAAATACAAAAACCAATGACCCGCAAAACAAAATTAATAGGAAGTACATGCAAATTATGGCTGATTCTTCCAAGCGTATGTTATAAAATTTACATGATAAATATTACCTAATAAAAAAGACTCGAAAGTTTTGTCCAAGAACCATGACAAACAATAAAGACTTTCAGTAATTTTTTTTTTTCTTTTGGAAGGAATATTTTTCTTGTGAACGTGGAGAAAGAAGTAGTGAAGCGAGAGAGAGAAGGGATGTTTTCCCCTAAAAGAGATTTTTTTATAGTCTCATTAGGGAAAAAAGTGCTTTGTCCCAGTCAGTATTTAATGCTTTCTAATGAATAGGAAAATATATAAGACAAAGGATATAAGTCTTATTAAAAGGATTCAAACTTAAATCTTAATTTATATACAGAATCACTTTCGCAGTATTCTTTTTATAAAAAACACTTCTAAATATAGTTATCAGATATTTCTTAGAACTACAAATTTGCTTATCAAACATAGTTCTTTGAACTAAATATGAGAATAATTTTATGAAGTTACTGCAGTAGCATAATTTTCAAATTTTTAATAAAGATAAATATTTATATAAAATAATCACAATTGTATGGGATTATCAACATATTATTTGCTCCGGTATAAAATGTATTAATCTCTGTTTTACAATGAATTTTTCTTTCACGAAATTAAAATTAAAATAAAATGTAATTTCTTCAGGTACTGAAAATGTTTCATTCAGTTATAGTATTCGTCCAGAGTTTATTATTTTATCTAATAATTAGCTTCTCTTTAAATACTGTCTTAAAATTTGTATTTTCGGTGGTGTAAAAACATCATTTTTTTTAATTGGTCAAAAAAATTAAAAATTTTTCAATAAATAAGGTTTTAGTTTATTCAAATAGTTAAATAGTTTATAATAGATTGCTTGTAGATATTAAGAATTAAATATTGAAATAAAAGCAATCTTACAATAATAAACATATATTTAAATACTTAAACAAATGCCTGAAAGCTTTTACACTAAATTTTAACTTCTTTTGCAATTAATTTAATATTATAAAATATTTGTTTTACACATACCTAACATTAAAGCTATTTATGGGCCTTCAAACACTTATTGACTAACGACTTCTTTGGTGTTCTGACTAACTTGTTGTCACGGTAGATAGTTAAATAGTAGAAAACAAATTCATTTTACATTGACACACAAACATTAATTTCTACATTATTCTACTTTTTTTAAGATTTATGTTTTACATTCATTGGGAAAGAGACTTCCGCTACCCTTGGAAATCAAAACAAAAACTTTTTTCTCTCTCCGATATGAATCTTCCATCTTGTAACCGTATCTCTACATCGAGATGATAATGAAATCAAAAGTTGTAGTTCTAACTAATTGTCTGACTATCACAGTCGTCATACTAAGAAAGTATGATACCATTATTTAAATGTTCTAAAATCATTGGTTGATTATAGTCATACAAAACAGTTAAGGGAACCCAGCACTTTTATTCTATAGAGATGGTCTTGCAAGTAGTCACGTCCAATCAATCTATTTAGAGCTTCTGCAGTCTTTCTTGAAAAACTGAGATCAGTTCTCTCCTCCACCAGA
>JAPDSC010039805.1:0-18324 GCA_026290005.1 Latrodectus geometricus
ATTTCAAATAAAAAATAATTACATTTTAAAAATTCAAATGTCCGCAGCAAATAAATTTTATGAGAAAAATAATTAGAAAATAGCTTGACTAAGAGAGTTTAGGTAAATTCCTACAATTAAAAAAGAAGGACATTTAATACTGCTGTTTCCTTACACTTTTGGAAAGATTAGGATGTTTGACTCATTCATATACTCAAATAATGCTGAGTTACCATAAAACGTAGGTCACTTACATTACTGATTTAGATTCACTATCTAGTTGCTCTCCCATATCAAGTTGTATTGCAATGGATGTATTTTTAATATAAATGCTACTGCTTAGCTAATAGGAAATTGGAGTTACCATAAAACCATGTTATTTATGTCATTAATTTAGATTTACAAGTTATTAATATCTGCTTGGTACTGTTATAAAAAATGCATTTTTAAAATGTTTCTATTCTTTACATTAATTAAAAGAAAAAGAAATTGATTATACATATTTTACTGATTGAATATAAACAGTATCAATTTTGAGTTATTTTATAATTGCTTTGTTTTAAATTAATCTTGGTAAAATATGTGAAATTTCTAGTCTTCAATTTTGTGCAGTAAGTAAATATAATGTAATATTCAAAACTTTAATATCTAAAATTGAAAATAGTTCAAGATTACAATATTCAAAGTTTGAGTTTGAGAGTGATTGGAATCTTGAAAAATGGATATTGTACAAAGTGATGTAATTTAGGTAGGTGAAAGAACTGTATTTTACCAAATATTTTTTTGTTTATATTCATAATCATATTATCTTTTTAGAGTTTTATTCACAATTTTCAATATTATTAGTATGTTGCATGATGCACATTATAGATAAAAATACATTGAAGTCTATCTAGAAAATCCTTCTTTTGAGATCAATATAGTAAAAAGGTTAGAACCCCTATTCCAAAGGTTAAACTATGCTCAAAAAACTAAAAAGAGAAAAGTAGTAAATTCTTCATCATTACTAATGAAAATATTACACATAAAACAACTTAAAACTTACAGGTAAAGCAAAATAAATATTAATTTTAAACAAAATTAGAATATAGGATAAACCTACCTACCATAACTTCTATACAATAAACTACTTTTGTTAACAATAATTAAAAAAATAGAGGTTACCCTGGAAGTTTAAAGGTCTACAACATTGTTTTCGATGTTATATACTGGTTTCAAAACTAAAAGAAATTGGGACTTATTAAATTTCATGAAAATAGAAAGAAATTTAATGCTATTTCAAAAAACAAAAAGATTAATTTCATATACTGAATATTTTAGACCATTTGCATATATGGGAAGAGCTAATAGAGGAACAGAACTGCAAATAGCTCTAGTAATGCAATGCAGAAAAAACACAAAATTGTTTACATGCATACATACCAAAATATAATGCATGCCTGCAGATCTTGTTAAATTTTTTAATAATTTATTTTTGCATTATTTGGTTAAATTCAAACAGTAAAAATATATAATTCAAAAATGTTTCAATGGTGAAATGAAAGGAGTGAACTGTGGGGAAGTTATAAACAAAAAATTTTCTCAAGACCAGATAAGTAAAAAATTCTATATAATAACCAATAGTTGTGGTAACAATTATTCAATACCAGATTCAAGAGATAATTCAGGCAAAATTGCCTAAGGGTGAAAGAAGCTAGTTATTTGTCTTACAGAAGGCTACTAGATTTTCAGCTTTTCTCTCTATGATTTTTAAACAATCGCAAGAACCAGAATTTTATGAAGGTTATTGTTTCCAAAATTTTTGAGAGGATTTTCCCAAGAACTGTTATTTATATCTATTCAATTTTATGAACAGTAGAATTCATTTCTCTTAGAATAAAGCTGATAAAGAGTATAAGGAATAAATTGGTAATCATTCTTCTCACTGACAAATCTTAATACATCTGAATCTCAAATGAATGATTCTCAAAATATTTTGAAGCAAAAAATAAGGGATCCTGCTATTTGCTTTCAATGTCTGAAAAATTAGCCATTATGGCAGTGAAAGTTTGAACTGTAATCATGTTGAATGGCCACACAATCGTACATATTTTTGAAAAAAGCATAGTGATTGGAGTAGGAATGAAATTTTGGAGTCCTAATTTTGTCTCTTCAGCTGTGTAATTAGTTTTAAAGCAATTTTAATGCAAACAATGTTAGGTAACATAAAGTTTTTCTGGAACAATTTAAATAAAATATTTAATTAATTTTGAACACTAGTATGTATTGCTATCATATTTGATATTACTGAATACAGCTCTTACATTTGCCATTAGAAATTTTCTATTTTACAATTAAACATATCATTAAAAACTAATTTACCCAAAGTCATCATCCATTGATTTGAAAAAGAATTTGTAGTTAGGTCTATTTAGAACATTTTTAAAATCACCCAGTGTTACACGATCAGGAGGCACAGATAATTTCACTAAATATGGTGTATCTTCATCATCAATATGATAGATTATTTTTGTTTCTTCCATTGCCATTATGGAGCTTATCTACCTACAAAATAAAAAAATAAGCACATTATTATTTATGCCAACTTTTTAATTATTATATTCAAAAAATTGGTTTAAAAATATTAAGTATAGAGGTATTAAGAAGAAAAAATTTGAAGATTTATTAAAATTAAGAATGATAAATATTTCATAAAATAATTTATTAAATATGTAGATGCCATTGTTCTGACAATTTCAGCCGTGAAAAAACCCTACCTTACATAGTAGACACTGAATTTTATGAATCTCTAATTTATAAACAAGTGCTTAGTTCCTACATAATACCATAAACACAGTGATAATTTTAACTCTCATTAACAAACTAAAATTTGGAAAAATCTTTTTGGAAACTTTTGTTTTTATCAATTGCTTTCCTTTTTCATTTTAAATTTTGTTTTATTTATTTATTTATTTATTTTTTTATGATCTGATATTTTTTCAATTTTTTTTAATTTTCTTTGTAAATCTGTTTGAGAATTTGGTTCGTTTTTGAAAAACAAAACAACAAATGCTGGCAATCTAGACATATGTGGGAACAATAGTCAAAGATACATGAATATAAGAATTAGATGGGAAAGAATTGGAACCAAATTGGACTCCAGTTGTGACGACTGAGGAGGTGACTCCTGTCCTTTGTATGTAAGAACATAGAAAGAGGAAAAATTCTTCTTTCCTCCTGGTAAGTTAGAATGTATATAGGGGGATAACTCTTTAAATGTTTCAGTTCTACTGTTCTGTTGTTGGTTTAAACTGAAAAACTAAATTTAATTATGTTTGTTGAGAGAGATTGAGTGAGTTTCATTAAGAATTTACCACAGTTGTAGAAATAAACATGTTTTTCAGTTGAAGTGAAAAGAAAATTTTAAAAGTAAACAAAAAAATATTAAATAAGGCAAAAACCAAAAAAATATGGAATTCCAAAGCTCTGAACTAATTTTTAAAAAATAGAAAAAATTCTTGAAAAAGTAAACATTAACAGAAAAAGTGCTTCCTCTCAAAAATATGGTCGAGAAGCAAAGCTTCCTTAAATGGGAAAAGCTTTGTTTGCTTAACAGAGAAAAATGAGAGGAATGAACATTCTTATTGATGGTAGTGTCATTAAAGAGAAATCTAACTGCTTTTGCTATAAATCTGAACATTAATGATTTCAAATCAGCAGTTGGCTTGAAAAAATTTAAAACCGGATGGCATGGTTTGAGAAAATTGCATGATAAAATGGAAGCAATGAAATAAAAGTTGTCTTTAAGTATGAATCTTATCTTATTTTACTGATTGAGTTGTACTTCTTAAGTGCATTTTAAAAAATTCTAAATAATTCTTTGTTTATAAAAAAGTAAAAACTTCAAATTTTAATAATCTAATACATTATTTCTCCATTTTATGAGCTACTTTACCGGTCACTATGAGTTTGTAAAAATGAGATTCTTCTATATCATTTATCAATAAAATCCTCTACATACATTTTTCAAAATTAGACAACTAAATTCAAGAATTCTGAAAAAAATGACAATCCAAAACTTTTTTACTTTAAATTGAACTTTAAGAAATGTAAAATTTTAATTTAAAATTTCAATCAGAATAACTTTATAATATCAATATAATTTTGAATTCAAAATACTTCTCAATGTTTCCATTTTACATGATGTATATGGACCATAAACTTAGTTTGATATAATTTAGAACATAATAATAATTTAATGTAACACAGTTAAAACATAGGAGATATATTTTAAACTAGATATTATGTGAGAAAAATGTCTACTTACAATAAATTTGTAAATCAAAATGAAACTATATATATTTCATGTCAATTAAATCATGATCCACAACTTAAGGTGGTTTCAAAGTAATAAAAATATTTTAATTCAGTCATTGTCAAATTCATAAACCACTGAGTGTTGAATATATTATTAGTTAGGTTAACCATTTATAGATAGTTTTATTAATTTCCATAAAAGGAAATAATTTAAATATAAAAAAAAATTCCAAAGTATAAAGGTGCAAAAAAATTTTAAAATATAAGAAAGTGTATATTAGAGTAAATAAAACATCAAAGTTTTTTTTTTTTTTTTTTAAATAAAAAAAAATATTTTAGCAAGCATTTATTCAAATTATTTTAATTTTGTTTACAAATTAATCAACAGTTTCTTAAAAAATATCCATAAAAGTTATGACATATAATTAATTTTATTTTTATCTATTTCAAAAAACAAAGATTATCTGCTAGGTTCAATTAGCATTTTTAACCATTGTTAATTTATTTTATTTTTTTTACAGTAGAATATTTTTGTAAAAACTTGTAACTTTTTACAAAAAATTTTAAATACAGATCAGATGTCAAAAGTCATAACTGCTGACATCATGTTATTTAAAATTACAATTTATCATAAAAATTAAATGCATGTAATTTTTTATTAAATTTTTAACTACAGTACAAATTTTCAACACACAATAGTTTAACAATTACAATGTTTATTTTTAACAATAAGAATTTTAAATATTTTCTTATTTTAAATTATCAAAAATTTATAAAAGAATTCCAAAATTTTATTACTTTTTTATCAAAAAAATTAACATTGGAAATGAAATGATATATTAACACATACTTAGATAACAAATTAATATAATACATATTTATACATACTTAGTTATTTCAATATTGGTCAGGTCAACTAAATATGTTTGTCACTAAAAATTTCATTTCAGAATAAAGTAATCTGAAAAAAAATTATCAAAAAATTTTAAAAACATATTTTTAAGAAAATAATTAATTGCTAAGAAAATTTATTTGTTTAGGTAATTTATTCACACGTTCATTTAATTTTTCAAAAGTAGCTATCATCTCTAAAAAACCTTAATAAATATATAATGGTATTCATCAACAACTAACAATATTAAACATGTATTCAACAAACATAATATATTAGTGATAATATTAATTAATCACATAGAACAAAACATTAATATGCTAGCATGTTATGCAAGAGGGTGTAAGTGAAATGACTAGTAAAAATAACAGCAAAAATTCATTTTGAAAAAAAGGTAACATGTGGAAAAACTAAAAAAAATTGTAAGCATTATTGCATTAAATAGTCATATGTATTAATATTATATACAAGTAACCAAATTTATAAAATTTGTTAAATAAAATATAGCAGCTAAATCTTTTTTCTGCTAAACATACTAGATGATGAAACAGCTATGGATAACACAACAAAACTATTCTTTCAAATAATGCCTTTGAGATAAAAACACAGTTTATCCAATGCACTTTACTTATCAGTATAAACATATGCAATTAACTAATGGTATATACACTATATAATTTACTTCTAAATTAAAAAATCACACATTTCATTTACCACTAACATGCTTAGATCTACTGTAAATTTGACAAGACTATAACTTATTAATTAATTTCATTTTAAAAATACAAGCATTTAATAATTAAAAAAATTAAACTACTTTATTACTCCCTGATATTTTCAAATGAAATTTATTACCATGTATTTAAAAACTGTAAAAATGCTTTCCAAAATTTCACTAAAAACATTAATTCATTAAAATATTAAAAAAGTAAAGATAAATCCCTTAAAGTTAACTTCGATTCCATGATTTTTATTTATTTACTTTTTATGGATCTTACAAATACATACATCAGTCATGAAAATTTCAGGAGTGTATGCAAATAAATTAAAATTAAATCAAATCGAAATCATCAAGAGTTCAAAATATTAGTCTAAAAAATAACATATTAATTTGATAATTAAATTAACTACAGAAACACTAATTTAAAAACGAAACTTTTATTTCCATTAAATAAAACATTAATATATAATGTAAATATATATAATATGTAAATGTATATATGAATAAATCTAGGACTCAAATATGAATCCTTAAGAAAAACTAACATTTATGTATTGTCTTCCAATTAAGAGTTGATAATAATCAATCACAACTATTAAAAAATTTTAAATGAAGTGACAAATTATCATTCACTGTTAATACATGTATCTGGGTAATTAGTAATAAAATGTAATGTCAATTGTCAACACAGTTCTGCCCTACTGATCCAGAATATGAGACATACCGCACCCGAAATTCATATTTTTTTCATTCAGATACGTAAAATATAATTGTAACTTTGTGATAATAATTAAGCATCCAATGACAAACAAAATAAATATCAGTTCCGAATATACTTCCACTTTAAAATGGATTACAATTCATTTTAAGGTCTTAGTTGACAATATTTAGGTATATCATGTCGACTCAATATAACAACAGCCATAAATGACGTCACAAACTGCTTATTCTAAGAATCGTTGCCATTATTAAGCTCGATTCCCTCATTTATCATCGTCTTTTCATTAAATAAATGTTTTAGTTTGTAATTTTAAATAATCTTATAGCGACATTATGACAATCGAATTGTCAGTGTCATTCTGTTAAATGAAGTTTTAAGATTGTTAATTGCAGACTTGTTTAAGTAAGATAGAAATAATTTACGGGCTAAAATTGATGAATTATGAATGATTCAAAATAAACTAGAAAGACTGGTTTTGAAACTGAAGTGAATTTCGGTGATGAAACAAATTTGGCCAGTTTCATACTTGATGGCTTTTCATTTTTATATGAATTCCTTTTTGTAATGAATTCCTCAAACCTAAGAAATAGCAGTACCTTTTTTTTTTTTTTTTTTTTTTTTTTAAAGAAAAGTATTATTCTTGAGACCAAATAGTTATAGCTTCAACACCTCACTCAGAAAGGCCCATCGAACTGAGAGAATTAATAAAACCAGAAGATCGCATAAAGTCCAGTATCTCTACATTAATTAAGCATAACTTTAAGAAGATGAAAATAATTCTGGTATTAACCTAGTAAATTGACATTGATTTAAAATGCTGATACAGATGATGCGTTTATGTAGCTTCAATCAACATCAAAATTTGTCTGAAGGAAGCACACCACAATTGTCTAATTGGCTTCATTTATACCTTGCGGACAATCTTATTTAATCGATAGAGTTGAAAATTATTTTTTTAAAAATTACTCCAGAAATAATTTTTAAAGGTATTTGATAACCCATATTCATCATGTTGACTCATTCATTTAATAGAATCATTGAAATCTAAGACATGTATTAGCTTAAGTGGGAAATTTATTAAAAATAAAGCATGAATTATAAATAATATGATTATGAAGGTGTATAAATCAATAATACACCTTACAATAGTCATAAACTCAAAATATTTCTCAGAAAAAGGAAGTTATCAAAATTATTAAACTACTTATATAAAGCAGGAAACCAGTGAATTTAATTTATATTTAAATAAAATTGCTGATATTATTCTAAATAAAATCAAAGTTTTATCTTAAATCAAATATTAACACATTCATATTTCAGCCAAAATGGCTATAATTAATTTAGATATTAAGAGTCACCAAAAACATTTATGAAGTATTCTTATTAAAGGAAAACACGGTAATTTTAGATACAGTAATAGCATTCCTTTTCGTCAAATTATGGATTAAAAGACCAATTTGCCATTAACTTTCATAACTATTCAATAATTTAATTAAATTAGTTTTATTTATATTTAAGAGTATTTTTAATTCAAGAGCAAAGAAAAAGCTTTTGTTAGAAATATTTTTAAGGTGTTTTACACAATTATAAACTAGAGCAAATTTCCTTATTTTTTTCTAATTGAGGTATTTAAACACACAAAATGATATTAGCCTTTTTGACAGGTGACACAGTTTTAATAGAACGAGACAAAAAATAAAACGATAAATAATTACTAAAAAAAATCAAATGTATCTATTATATCATTCAATGCTTGAAAATTAAATTTGAGTGTGGAAAGAGAAACAATCTATAATATTTTGAAAAATAAATCATGTAAAAAAATATTAAAATTGATTTAAAAAATAATTTTCAAAGATAAGGTAGTAGAATATCTTGAGATAAAGGATTCAAAGATAATACTTTAAACAAGATTATTAAAATATTCAAAACTTTGTGAGAAGTCTTAAAGGATAAGTTGCATAAAACTGGACTCTTTTAATTGTTTTCCTCATTATAAGCAGTTATTTGAATAAAATTTCTTCAATTTGTGTTTAAATTAGTCCTTAGTTTCAAAAATAAATATTTTTTAAATAAGAAAAATCTGTATTTCGAAGGCTAAATTGTTCATTTTTGTTATCATACAACCAGTTCGGATAAAACTGGATACAACGAAATAATAAAAAAAGAACTTTGTTATTTTATTGCTGTATTATTTAAGGAACAAAACAATAAAAATATCTTACATTGAAAAACATGCATAAATTTTAAATTTACAGAGAATAAATAATTTTGAATTCAATATATTTCAAAATCATAGTAAATTATGCGGACTGATCACATCTATCTGAAGAAAAGGAATCTCAAATGAAATTTCGATTGTGTTTCTCAGCATTGCTGTAAATTACATTTTGCTATCTCTTACAATTGAAATATTGTATCCAATCTATGAGAAAATTTGAAGTAAAATATTTTATTAATATCATAGAATATCATACCTTTTTACTTCATCTGATGAGGTGGGTTCGGATTTAATGCTAAACTTATTTGCCTTCCCAAGTTTGATTCATTTCTTTTGTTTAAGTGTTCTAAAACTTCCCCACTTTATTTTTTGTTGTTTGGACTTTTACTTCAAGTTCACTCTTATAATAGGAAAGGTTAAAAATATTGTTTTTTCCCTCGTCGCTTCTTTTGAATCTTCATTATTCTGGGGTCCTTTTGAATTGGGGTAGATATTTTTCTTCTACCACCTATTATTTGACAAAAATAAATTTAAAAAAAAAGCATTTAAACTCTAGATAATTCTTTGTATGTAAAGGTTAACCGTGAAATAACAATACAGAGTAATGACGCATACAGACCCCGATACATGAAGTACTTTATCTATCATGCATTATTCAATAATGGTGAATAGAATCTGCAACACATAGAAATTGTGGTTTTAAACAAACGCTCACAGAGGTTTTTTTTTTTTTTTTCCCCTTTTCTTTTCTTGTATTTTTTTAAGCTACTTTTTTTATCTTGTATAAATGGAAGACATTCATAATTTAATATAAATTAGATAATAAAATGATGATGATGAAAGTTTTAAAAATTTTGAAATAATCCTTGAAATTATAGGAAAATAATTTATATGAATGTTAAATTTTTATCAGTGATTCAAATAAAAATGTATATTTTAATGATTACCTACAGCATGAAATGGAATCAAGAGATCAAGAAATATAAATTGTAAAATGAAATAAATTCAAAATTAAATAATGAAAACGGAATTGTAATAAGAAAAAGTATTTAGGTAAATTCAAATCAGTTAATCAGATTAGAAAAAGATGGAAACGATATAAAATAGCGAAAGAATATAATATTGATTCCTGTAAAATACATCTAATTTTGTTTGAGAATCAAAAAGTAGCAACTTATTAAAACAAAAGTTCAAAGAAATTTATAACCTTAATTTCAAAGTTGTTAAAAATTTATCATCTTGTTTACCCTATGAAAATTTAGTATAATTCAGCTGCTACAAAACTCAAGGAATTAATCAGCTAAAACTCCTATCTGGAATCATTATGACATAAATAAATCGAACGTATTATATAAAAATTCAAGTATTTCAAACCTGAAGGTAGACCTGAAGAAATTATAATGCTCAGATTTTCTTCATAATTTTCTAGAATTTATATATGAGATAAAATTTTGAGTATTTATGTTGTTCAAAACGACAAGATGATAGGAATGAAATTATGAATAAAAGATAATATAATGTTTTATTACTTAGAAATGACACAATGTTAATTACTAATTATAAATATTGTTTAAAGCTCCAATTGTAAGTTACATGAAACATTTTAATTAAACAAACTATTTATTATCGGTTACAAAGGCTCGTTTAATAAAAGAAAAAAATTATATAATTTTCATAATAGATTACATGATGTCTTATACAATAAGGGAAATTTTACATAAGTATAATATATTTTACTTCGAATAAGAATGATACATGAATCGATATATGAATAACAAATATTGAGCAAGTTTAAAAACTTTAATGATTAAATTCAATTAAAGTTTAAGAAATGAAATATATATACCACTAAATGCTTCGCTTGCTCCATTTTGAAGGACAGAAGCATTACTCTGAGAATACGGAAACTTATAAAGGAATTTAAAACATTAAAATTAAACATATTTTTCTCTTTTAATTAATAGCTGTGCACTATCCCTTACTTGATGATAATATAAAAAGAAATCGATCTAGAACATCATGATGTTTGCAAAATAAATATTCATTAATTTTAATTAATATTAAATTATTCGTTAGATGCTTGCTTTCATAAAATTCGAAATTGTATTTCAAAGAGTTTTGAATTAATATTATATTTTACATTGATCCAGTTTTTTATTTTAACATATTTTTTATGTTTTGTATCAAACAATTTCGAATTAAAAGTATGATATTTCAATGTTTTTCGTTTAAAATAATAGGATGATTAAACAAAGTGAAACAATTTTTTTGATTTATGCAACAATATTTTTGGATTTGCAAAATAGGCATTTTTGTTTTAGTGAATAAAAATTTAAAAAAATAGGGCATTGCTGTTCTATTATTTGGATACATTAAAAATATCTTTGAATCACAGATCAATATATATGCTTCTCATATACTTCCCAAAAATTGAAATGTTTATGGATCAAAAATTAAAATGCTTTTATAATCCAAATATTTAAATATTCTTTTCAAATTAATAGCTACGATTTTATAAATAGCCATAATATTAAATTTGAAGTTGTGACTTCAGTTTAAATGAACCAAATAACTTTATAGTTTTAAATTAATAACAGATTGCTTATGCTCAAATTATAAAGAAAGAAAATATGATAATATTAACATATTGCTTATATTAATTTAATAAAACGTAAAAAATGAATTTCAAAACTTTGATTTTTTAAAAAATAGATCTAAATTATTTTGCACTTGTGATTTAAAAAAAAAAAAAAAAACATATGATGTAGATGATATGAATAAATATAAATTTAAGTTAAAATAAAATACAATTACAATTTAAATACAAAATTTATGAACGTAAATATATCTTTATTGTTTAACTCTTTAAAGTATGAATTTATTTCGGAAAAACTGATGAATGATCAAATTAATTGCAATAAAGTTACCTTTTAAAATTTTAAAAAGAATGCTGCTTATTTGTGTCATATATGATAAATAAGTTTAATTATAATCTATCCTATTTACTTTTACTAAAATGGTACAATTCATGAAATAAAAATAAATTTTCAAAATTATAAACGTTGAGAAGCTCATGATTGAGATTAACCCAAATAGTTTACTATCATGAATTGAAGTAAATCATACGAAATGATATGTATTATATTTATTTTATAAAATGAATTTCTGTGGTTTTATGGTTGATCAAACGAAATCTTCAACATAAAATTACGAGTAATTTATATAGAAATTAGGAATCAATTAACTCTTCTTAAGGAAAAAGAAGTATTAGATGTTTCAATGGCAAATGTTTGAAGGCACTGCACGCAGATCATCCTTAAGTACTTTATACTTCATTTGAAAGAATGAGAATTTTAAATAAGTTCAGGACAAGTTATTTAAAAATTAAGAACTTTATTTCTAATTGGTATATAAAAAACAATGAAATCCACACGAAACTATTGTTTGTACAACTACATTCACAATTGTGGTAGAATAGAAAAGACAAAAAATCAATGTTTTGATGCGCTCTTAGGTCCAAATGTAGCATGTTAAAATAAATTTCATTTAAAAATTTCATAAATGGCTGCTGTGTGTGTGTGTGTGTGTGTGTGTGTGTGTGTGTGTGTGTGTGTGTTTAAGAACAACCCTATTCATATAGTCAAATTAAAGCTCATGTTAAAAAAAAAATGTAACAATAATGTATTAAATAAGAACATCATAACATGTATAAATAGAGAAACAGTTAGAATTTAAGAATCTAAGACTCCTTTTAATCTCTTAACATGTAAGAATTGAGAAACTGAATTAAAAGAATCCAAGTCAAATCCAATTTCATTCAAAAATTTTAGAACTAAGTAATTTTTTTTATTATTATTTACAAAAAAATTAAATAATGAAAGAGTTAAATTCATGCAAAATAATTTTTGTACTACTGTGTATAATATAATAATGCATAAAATTAAAGATTCATATCAGAATTATGTGAGAAAAAAAATTGAAGAGAATATAGAGCTATAATATAACCTCAGTCTCTTCCGAAATTTGCACTTATGAAAATGGGAAATTAAAGTTAAAAGGAATGATAAATAAATGGGGTTTTATCACGTTAGAACATGATCAAAGAAACAAAAATTTATTCATGAAAGATTATTTTGAATTGTTATATTCACAATTCTAATACAGATAATAATAATAATAAGCAGAAAATCTAAATCTTCAAATCATTCTCTTTTGTTTTTTGTATGGTTAAAAAATTAAAGAAAGAAGAATTTTCAAAACTAAAATTATTAATTTAAAAAAAATAAAATATATAATTTAAAATATTATAAAAATTTAATTTTAAATATTTTTGGCTTCTTACGAACTCTGCTAATATATCGAGTGAAAGTTATTTTCGAGTATTAGTTGAATATGAAAAATTAAATTCAATGAATATTCAGCTTTCTTGGGGTTTCTTGATTTTGTTGATCACTAGAAGGCTATTGTTTCCTGATGTTTATTAAAAGTAATGTAAAATATTTATACTTTTTCAGAATCATTTATTTAATAATTTATGCCTCATTACTTCACTTTTATTTGTTATGTTGAATTAAATATTAAGCAATACTTATGTGCAAAAAAATTATATAATAATTGTTTTAAACCTAAAAATTTCAATCAAGAGTGTGTATTTTTATAATCTAACTTCAAGATGTAACAATTTAATTTGAAAAAAAAACTAATTTAAATGAAATTTTTTTGCCCGTGCGCGTTTTTTAAATAATAAAAATAAAATGACGTAGTTTTTTTTCTGATGTGAGCAGTTATTGGAATACCTATACCAGGCCTATACCAGGGATAACCAAGACGTCGACCGCGGTCGACTGGTCGACCGCGAAGACATTTTAGATAGTCCGTGTGACCATCCCGATAATGATCTCGTATATTGACAATTTAATTTATGACTTATGTCATAGAATTAATGAATTATTTAAAATAAAAATTTACTAAAGCTTTTGCTTTAAAACCGAAAACAAATTGTGCAAAGTAAGGCACTGAATTTTTCGTTTTACAGTGGAACTAAATCGAAACAACTTGACAAAGTGGGATGCTTAGATTATATCCAGTAATCGGTGCATGATAGCGACGCGCCGAGTCGTCTAGTCTACCCGTCACTTCTGGCCGTTTAGTTTCATTTATAAGTTAATAGTCTTACGCGGCAGGTCGCATGCTTCCTACCGCACTGATACGAATTTGTTTCCAAACTGTTGATTCGAAACTGTTGAATTTGTTTTTCAACAACCCGTCCAAAATGACTCAGCCAGGCACCAGTGCTAAGAGAAGTAAAACATACCATTATCACAATGAGCGCGAAGATGATTTCTTTTTTGTTATGGTGATGGAGAAATGTGTTTGTCTCATATGTAACTCAAGTGGGACATTACCAAAAAAGCAAACTTCGAAAGACATTTTAAAACCATGCACTTAAAATACGCTACAGACTTTCCAATCGGCAGTGAACTTCAAAAAGTTAAAGTGCATGAATTAAAGTCGAATTTACATTTACAGCAATCGGTATTTACGAAACCAGGCTGAAGCAGTAACATCGGCGTCGTTTAAAATTACAGAAGTTTTGATAAAGCGAAAAAAAACATTCGAAGATGGATAATTGATAAAAGAAGCTTTCATTAAAGCGGGCGAAGTGCTTTTCCACGATTTTGAAAACAAATCTGAAATAATATCGTCAGTAAATAATATTTCTTTGTCGCGTAACACTGTGATGCGATGGACTGAAGCTATGAATAATAATTTGGAAAATTTATTTAATGACGATTTAAAAGCTTGTAAGTTCCTATCACTTCAATTTGATGAATCCACAGTTATTAGTGACATAGCACAGTTATGCCTTTTTGTGAGAATGGTTTTCGAAGATATGACTTCAAAAGAAGAATTATTAACTATAATTCCATTGAAAGGACAAACGAGGATACAAGATATCTACAATTCATTTAAAAATTTTATTGATAAGACAGGATTTCCATTATATAAATTGGTCTCTATTACAACAGATGGAACTCCAGCAATGGTCGGGAATCGAACTGGTTTTATTGTCATCAATTCAGTTCGTTCAAGAAGTCTTCAGAGACGACAATTTCAGGCGCTTTTGGAAGAAACTGATTCAGAGTACTGAGATCTCTTATTGCACACAGACGTGAGGTGGCTAATCCGTGGTGCTTTTTTAAAAAAATTTCGTATTCGGTTACCAGAAATAAGAAATTTTCTACAAATAAAAGGAGTGCACATTACTGAATTGAAAGATTGGAAATGGCTCATGAAACTAGCTTTTCTCTGCGATATCACTGCAAAACTTAACGACTTAAACCTAAATCTACAAGGAAAGAATAAATGTTTAACAGACATGATGAGTGCGACTAAAACTTTCAAAGAAACGATAAAAAGGTATGCGTCTCAATTAAGAAAACATGAATTGAGAAACTTCAAAAATATGGAGGAAGAGTGCATCCATAATCCAAACCGGGACTTCGAAAATTTCGCTGAACACTTAAATGTTTTGTTTGAAGAATTTGAAAGAAGATTCACTGACTGATTTAGGTTGGAAGAAATACTCAATTATATGATATTTCCATTTAATGAAAATGTCAACGTTGATGGAGTATCTGAAAAAATAGGACATTTAATAGATACCACTTCAGTCACGGTCGAGGAAGAAATTATTAAATTAAGATGCGATATATTTGTTAAATCCAGAGCATCTAGCGATACTGATTTTTGGAAATTAATTTCTGAAGAAACGTTTCCAAATATTTACAAATTGATTTTGAATTTGAAATTATACTTTGTATCGACGTATCTTTGCGAATCTGCTTTTTCAACCATGAATGCCATAAAAACTAAACATCAGTCGCGTTTAACAGATGAACATATAATTTTATGTTTACGCATTGCAATAAGCTCGTATCAGCCACAATATGATATACAGTGTCAAATTTCAACTAAACAAAGTGAATTGGATGGTCAATTTTTATGTATATGAATACTTTGATTATTTTCGTCAGTAAATTTTTATTTTGTAAATATTAATTTTTTTTTTTTAGAAAAATTAGATAACATACCATTTTTTCTGTTACTGAATATAAATACATAAGCATATACGTTATTTCTGCCATTGGTAGATCGCCTTCGATTTTTTAAATGTGGAGTAGACCACGGATCCCAAAAGTTTGGTTGACCCTGGCCTATACTGTATATATCGAAGTTGAAGGCTACGGTAACCTGGTTAGTTACGTCGTCATTCTCATTATTGGAAAATAATTAGTTTGAATCGAGACTCATCCACAGGTTTGGGGTGTTCAATAAGCCTTTGGCAAGCGAGAGCGAATTCACCAGGACAAAGATATGACATAGTTATGCGATTTCATTAATACTGGACCTGCTTCTAGGAGTGGCAGTTCTAATATTGGGCATAATATGCATCACTAAGTTTCTATTAATCCCTAAGTAGGAACTTTTTATTTTAAATTAAATGGTGAAATGAATTTATTATGGGCAAACCATTATTTTGATGAATGAAAGCAAACTCGTAAATTTCAACATCGCATCTAAGTAAGAATTTTGGAGTGCTATTGGATAATGAGTAAATGTTACGCCTAAAATCACGTTAACCCTGCAATAATAGGTAATAAATATATTAATCGACTCTAATGTAATACGAAATTTAAATATTACCTTTATTATACTATCTGTTTTAAAACTGATTTCTTTTAAGAGTGATATGACGATGAAATTATTTTATTTTAATTTATCAATTGACAAACAAATTTGTTAATTGAATTATTTAATAATAAACTAAGAAAATAAATAATTGTTTTCAGATAGAGATCGTAGTATGAAATTTAATAATATAAAAATTCTTAAACAAAATACAAAATGATAATCACTATTTTCATAGAAATATATTTCTATAGACAGTTCCATGCATTCACTATAAAAACTCAAAAATATTTTACAAATGATTTTAATTTTAATTTGAAACTAATTGAATTTATAAAAATTTCTTTCTGTATTTAATAATTAGTAAGTACGTGATTTTATAATATAATTTCATTACAATTAAGTAAATTTATTTTAAGAGGATAATGCGTGTACATATTTGTATACAATTTACATGTGTTGAATTGTTCAGGAAGCTTTAGAGCAATCCTTGCCAAATATTAATCAAAGAAACTTTCAAACGAATAATTACAACCCAAAAACATAAAAAATAGAACCAGAGTTAAATTTTTGATAAAATGAAGTTCATTTCATAGATACATGAAAATAAAGAATCTTTTCCAAAGAAAAATTGGATATAAGATGTTTTGCTCTTTCGAAATATATGACAGAAGTATATTTTAATTAGGAAAGAATTTCACATCATTTTGAAAAACTAATTCGTCATAGTCACTTTACTCCCTAATGTTCAAAACTTAAGCAGTAGATTTGTAAAGATGAGATCTCCAGAGTTCGTGCCCCTTGCACCACTCACAGTGACTTTAGTTACAGAACCTGTATTGTAAACGTGGTGCTCGATCAGATGGTTGAGCGGAATGCCACCCCTGATGATAACACTAGGTAACCGCAATGGTCTCTTTCCGTAATGTTACTGAGATGAAATCGTCTTCTGACCTCTCTCTAACTCAACTGACGCAAAGAATCACTTATGACATTGAAACGACTCCCATGAGTAAAGAGGACATAGCTCCATTAATGAACTGTCCTGTTTTTGTTCATCTTCCACCACTATAAACGGTGACACCAATGGCTAATTTTCAAAAGGATGCAGATTTCACGAAAGTGGGTGGATACCCCACTTTTGTTAAGATGCATAGATACAGTAAACCACAACAGATATTACCCGGTTTCTGTGCATAGTTGCTGAGCAATGGAACATGCTATGTAGTTCTGGACTCCTTTTTTGCTTGAATGACGTTTTACAAATCATCCATTGTAGTTGTTTTTCTGGGATAGCCTCTTCCAAACTTTCTAACAGCTGGGCCTACGGTGTAAAAATATTTTCAAACGCACAAAACAAGAATTTTTCCGAGCTTTTTATCTACAGTAATTACACTACTCATTCAGATTTTTGGCCATTCTTCCACATGTAAAACTAATAATGATGTCGTCATAAAAGAACTCACAAGACAATATTTGACGAAAAAATTCACTTGACTTGCAGCAAATGTCTTCAATTGAATCATTTTATCGTAATCTAGAAAGTCTGTTTTCCTTTTATCGTAATCTAGAACCATGCCTGCTGACAGCATGCCTTTTTCATGCGCTCACAGGACTCACTAGAGCTTAGTCAAGTTCTGTGCCTGACATTTGCATACTCATGATCTATTTACTTAATTTCATGTCCATTATACTGATCGCAAGAAAACCTTTTCTGCAACATCGTAGTTACCTACTTAAAATTTATGTTTTTTCTTAAGGGCAGCAGTAAATGACGTGAAGTGTTGACGGCGAAACACTAA